>VDFB02324084.1:0-122657 GCA_007258455.2 Sequoia sempervirens | reverse complement strand
GATGGTTTGTGAATGCAAGATGGATATATTAGTGATGTTTTGATTCAACTACCATGGTACCATGTTAGCACAGAAAGAAGATAGAAGAAAGTAAGAGACTCCAACAAGTTAAAAGATGATGATGATGATGATGATGATTTTCTTACCAAGTAATTGGGACTTTAAAAGGGCCATTTACCTTATGTTTGATAACACACGTAGGCACGATGCATCAAGGTATAAAGAACCAAGATGGTGTTGCACCTAGTGTGATGGACTTTGACTCGACAATCAGATATGAGTACTCATGTTCACACCTGACATATGAAACCTTATTCAAAATTTAATTCAGATGTTCCAAAAATATCAAACCAAAACATAGAAAGGAAATCGTTCCTATGTGGTCAACAAGATACCTGAAACATCCTCCCTACACCCAAACAAAGCATGTATGACCAAAGTTATATTACAAGAATATCCAACAAGCACAATAGATAAAAAGATAATGATCATTGCTCCATTTCTTTCTCTCTAAATCCCTTCATTTGGGACATCATTGAGAGGTCCTCGAAATGAGCGTGAAAAAAGATAAGTCAAAGGACAAAGATAAAGTAAACAAAAAAGCTAATGTTCTTCAATACCGCTAGCCAAGACTAAACTACAGTGATGTCTGATGTTGATGTCCATTGTAGGAAGGATGCATCCTAGGACATGACAATATCAAATGATTGATTTGGGATTGATTGGACGATAGGCTATTGACACAAAGATTTGACCAACTTGTTTACATACTGACCTAAACTTGAGACCTTGACATTTGAGTTTTCACTTTTAACCCAATAGACTTGTTTCCAACTATTTCACCAAAGGTTGAGGATGATGATTGATTTATTATGAGTAATGTTTATTGCGGGTGAAAGAAAGATGAGACAAATGGATTTTTTCAAATATTTGGATGTTTTTGGAGTTTTTTGAAATGTTTTGAGGCTGTTTTTTGGTATTTTTGAGATTTTTCAAATGTTTTGATTTTCAAAATTTTCAATTTTTAGGTGTTTTATGAGATTTTGACCAAGTGACTAACCTAAAGACCTATCCTAGGGGCCTTAGGGCCTGATCAAATAGATTAGCCTTGCCTACGTTATACATGTAGCGACCACATAGTTCGACTGACACAAACTTGATTATTGATGAGATATGAATAGGTGGATTGTCAGTTTATTATGACAGACTCCTAAAGGATTGACCTAAGTGTCTTAGGGGATGATCAAAGATCAACCTTTCCTACGTTCAAAGCTCATAGATGACCTAGTTCGACTAGATGACTCTGTTTTTTGACATTTTGACTAAATTTTTGACTTGTTTTGGGATTTTGATATGTTTTGGATATTTTGGGATTTTTCTGAATTTATGAATTTTTTTGATTTTTTGATTTTCTGATGTTTTGGATTTTCTGATTTAGGGATTTCAAGAACATACATGAATCTGATCCGATGAGAACATGCCCCTAGCATGAAGCAATAGACTACTTTGATAAAGGCAAGACAAACTGACCTTGAGAATGAGTTGAGTAGTACTAGGAGGGATCATGACATGAACAAAAGACTAAGCTATGATGCGGATGTGGACGGATGATGGATAGAGATATGGAATGTGATGGATGATGGAAGTGTAATGGATGGATGATGAAAAATGAGTTGTGAAGATCCTGATGGATGGAAAGTGCTTATTTACACAAGGCGCTTGTTTGGCAAGTTTTTACCAAGGTACTTGCCCAAAGCGCCACCAAAGTGGTTTTCACTACAGGATGATCTTTCTCTTTACTATTTTTAATCTTTTTTTCTAAGTTTTTTGGATTTTTATGCTTTTTGATTTTTTTGTTGTCACCAAGATGCCAATTTTCCAAGTTTTCATCAGGGTGACCATTTTTTCAAGACATTTCTAATTTTTCTGTATTTTTGGTTTTATACCTTGAAAGATTTAGGCATAAATTTTTTTGAGATGGGAGTTGTTCATGGGCTCCTATAGAGGTTCCCCTTCGGGTGTTGATAACTGATATGCCACTAACTTATAGCTTGTTGTGATGACAAAAGGTCCCAACCAATTAGGTTCAAATTTTCTGTTGTTGTTTGGATTTGGGACGTTCTTCTGATTCTCCTTGAGCACAAGTTCACCTACCTGGAATGCCTGACTCTTGATCTTCTTATTATAGCTCCACTTGAGTTAGTTTTGATACACCTATAAGTGGTGTAAGGCCTCCATTCATCATTCATCTAGCAATTCCAGCTCATTCAGTCTTGACACCTGATATTCCTCATATGTGATGAGATTTTGTAGTGATATTCTTAGTGACCGGAGCTCGATCTCGATGGGTAATATGGCTTCTAATCCGTAGACCAGAGAAAAGGGGGTAGCACCTGTGGGTGTGCGAATGTTGGTTTGATAGGCCCTAAGGGCGAGATTCAATTGGAGATGCCAATCATGACCAACTTCATTGAACATTTTCTTGAGGATTTCCATAATGGTCTTGTTTATAGCCTTAGCTTGGTCATTTCCTTGGGGATAATACAAGGTGGAAAAGCGATGTTGGATTTTGAATTTGTAGCATAGGTCACGAACATCCTGATTTTTGAATGGTGTCCCATTATCTGAGATAATGGCTTGTGGGACACCGTAGCAACATATTAGGTAGTTCAGGATGAACTTGGATTTCTGCTTTCTAGTAATGTAATTCATTATGTCTTCCACACACTTTGTGAAGTACTCAGTGGCGGTAATGATAAACTTGTGGCCATTAGATGAGATGGGGGTGAATTTTCCAACGAGATCAAGCCCCTACTGTGAAAAGGGACATGGTGTGACAATAGGGTGTATCTCTTGAGCTAGTGCATGAATGAGATCCCCATGATGCTGACATTGTAGACACCTTCTGATATAATCATGTGCTTCTTTTTCCATGGTAGGCCAATAATACCTCGTCCTCAGCAATTTCTTAGCTAAGTTCATACCACTCGTGTGCGAACCACAAATGTCCTTATGTACCTCAATTAAGGCAGTCAATGCCTCCTTAGTGTTTAAACAATGTAATAGGGTTCCCTCAATGCTTCTACGGTAAAGGGTATCTCCTAGGATGACAAAATAGGATGCTTTCTTGACAAAGGATTTCTTAAGGTTTGAGGTTATTTCAGCTAGGACTCTAATTCTTAGATAAGTGTATATATCATGGTACCAAGGATCACCAGGACCAACGATTTCGCACACAAATTCAAACTTCGGTACCTCGAATGCAAGCATGAGAAGCTACTCTACTAGGAATTCATGCTTTGGGACATTGCAAGGGATGTCTAATAGGGATCCAATTGTCGCCATGGTGTCTACCACTCTATTGTTCGCTCTAGGTATTTTCTTGATTGTGATCTCAATGAAGGAATCCTTAATACTTTCCACCAATTTCTTGTATGGAGTTAGCTTGTCATCCTTAGTTTGGTACTCATCATTTACTTGATTTATTATGAGTTGTGAACCCCCATATACCTTGAGAACCATGATATGCCACTACATTACTATTCTGAGTCCTATGGTTAGAGCCTCATATTTTGCAATATTGTTTGTACAGGGAAATTGCAACTTGTAGGATCTTGGTAAGTACTCTCCTTATGGAGTGATGAAAAAGACCCTGGCTCCTGATCCATGTTGTGTGTAAGAACCATCAAAGTAAAACTTCCAGTGGTTTGATATGCTCAAGTTGAAGATGGATTCATCAGGGAACTCTGAAATTAGCGGATTCTCTTAATACATTGGTGATTTTTCCAGTTGGTCTGCAATAGCTTTCCCTTTGATGGACTTCCACTCTACATACTCGATATCGTACTATGATAGGATCATGACCCACTTGGCCATCCTTCTTGTGAGCATTTCTTTGGAAATCAAGTACTTGAGTGGGTCGATCTTGGCAATGAGTTTTATTTTATGTGCTAACATGTAGTGTCTGAACTTCTGTGAGGCAAACACCACTACTAGACAAGCTTTGTCGATGAATGAATAATTTAACTCATGCCCTACCATGGTTCGACTGATGTAGTAGATGGCCCTCTCTATTTCATTTTCATCATGCTAAGCTAGGAGAGCATCGAGGGTTGTTGTTGTTATTGATATGTAGAGGATTAGAGTCTTTCCTGGGATTGGCGGCATAAGCACTAGAGGTGTGAGAAAATACTCTTTGATCTTGTTGAAGGCCTGATCACACTTCTCGTCCCATTTGTACGCTACCCCCTTATGGAGTAGATGAGAATATGGGATTGGATTGTCTGCTAGCTAAGCTATGAACTGGTGGATGGACTGGAGCCTTCCTTGCAGGCCTCTCAATTTTTCAATGTCTTAGGTGCCTCCATCTCGAGGATTTCCTTTACCTTAACAAGATCTATTTCAATTCCTCTCATAGACACAATGTATCCCAACAGTTTCCATGATTGTATGTTGAAGACACACTTCTTGGGATTAAGGTGGACCTTATATTCCTCTAGTTTGTTGAAAATGGCACTTAATGCCACTATGTGGTCCCACCTCTTTCTAGATTTCACCAATATGTTGTTGACATAATCTTCCAAAGTCTTATGGATCATGTCATGAATGATTAATGTCATGGCCCTTTGATATGTTGCTCCAACATTCTTTAGGCCAAACAACATCATGTTCTAGCAATATGTCCCCCATGGACAAGTAAAAGCCATTTTGTGTTGGTCTTCTTTGGATATCATGATTTGGTTATATCTGGAGAATCCATCCATCAATGAAAGCATCTCATGTTCCGCAATCATATCTACAACCATATCAATGTTGGGAAGCGAGAAGTCATCCTTGGGACATGCCTTGTTGAGGTCTTTGAAGTCTGTACAGATATGGATGCCCCCATTGGGCTTTGAAAAAAGTACAAGGTTTGAGACCCACTCTGGATAATCTATCAGCTGTATGAACCCTACATTTAGGAGCTTTTGCAATTCCATTTTGACCAACAAGGAAATTTGAGGATGCATTTTCCTTATAAAAAAAATTACAGGCTTTGCTTCGTGGTAAACTGTTAGATGGTGGACCAAAATCTCCAGATCAAGCTTGGGCATGTCGACATAGGTCCATGCAAAGTTGACCTTTCTCTCCCTTAAGAAAGCAGCTAGGAGCTCCTATTCTTCTGAAATCAATGATTCAACATAGAATGTGATATGTAGAGTTTCCTTTGTTCCCAAGTCAACTGGGTTGCACTTCTCGGCTAGAACCGCTGACTTTTCTTGATGTAGAACACTAAGGGGAAGATTGAATCCTTCATCCTCGGGCACCTCAGAGAGGTTTTCACCATTGGATACGTCCTTTATTTTTACTATTTTTGGGTTAGAGAGTGCCACGATGTGGTTTTCACTCAAATACCTAGAGATTATTCTCAAATTTTTCCTTTTGCAAATAAAGGATTCAATCGTCTCCCTATAATAAGCTTGTGTGCCCAGTATGATGTCAAAACCAGCCTTGTGATCTCCATATGGTACCGTGTCCCGCAGTCCCATGAATTTCAAGAGCGCCTCATCATTTTTGAAAGTGTCTAGAATTGGTGGTCCTCGTTCGTTATAATCGATGAGTTGGGGGTAGACTAGGCTTATTTCAGGGGTTTGATGGCCATTGGTCTCAAAAGAAAAGGTACTAATCATGAGTAGGTAGGTGTCTACGAAAAGCATAGGCAAACCAATTATGGGGTTCTCGTCACTACTACACACATCAGTTATGTCAAACGTGAAGTTGTTTATGACTCGACCTGTGGATACGGGTAATCGAAGGGCGGATGCTGATTGTTGAGGATGATTTTGACCTTCCTAACCAAGGCACCTTTTCCAAGTATGGTCACCTTCAGAGGGGTACATCCTAGACCAATATTTCTCATACGCGTCTCCAGAATGAGAGGTATTAGAAGCCCATTGTCATTTTGTCCAATATTTTTGTTTATGTCATAGCCCATGGCAAGCATCATTTGTATAGCCTTTACTACTATCATCCATAGGTAGGTTAGTTGTTGGTCTATTGTCTTAATATAGGAGGTTTGATGGGTCCTCTTCTATTATTTCCCGACCTAGGTCTCCCCAACTCCTAAAGCTGGAGGAGCCTACTGTGAAGGTTTGGGATGAGGAAGCATTATTTGACTGTGGTCACCCTCATGACCTAGGAGACTATGGTAATTCTCCCACTACAAAGGAATTTTTTGGAATTATATAATCCCCACATCCATTGTCCTAGATAATGACCTTGATATCAGATATGGCAAGAATGGCGGATGTCTCTATCCCAGAAGCAAAGGCGAGAGTAGCTGGGCCTATGTATGGAGTTGAGGGGCCTTCATCGTTCTTAGGAACTTGGGGGATTTTGTAATATTTTGCTTCCAGATTTTTGCAATACTAAAAGGGTTCAAGATCCCCATGGACGATGACCTCTTGGCCTTGGTATGGAAACTTTACACATTGGTGGAAGGTGGAAGCTACAGCTTGCATCCCATGAATCCAAGGATGCCCTAGGAGGATATTGAATGGAAATTTTAGGTTGAGAAGTTGACAAGTTGTTTCCATGATGGTCGGCCCTACTTGAATAGGGAGTTGGATAGTGCCTTGAGACACTAGATTTCTTAATCATCGTAAGCTCTGATGGTTATGCCTTTTCCTTTTTCAATAGCATCTTCGAAGAAGCCCAAGCTTTTTATTAATTTAAGGGTGCATATGTTCAACCCTGCACCCCCATCTACTAGGACCCTCTTGACCTTATTCTTATGAACAAAAGCCTCAAGATGAAGCGCGTGATTGTGAGACGGTTGTGTTGGAAGATCTTGTTTTGAAAATTTTAGGAGGTGAGGTGTGGTGAGATGTGCAACCATAGCTTGGAATTGATCTACATTGAGATCGGTGGGGTTAGAAGATGAGGCCAAGGATTCTTCAAAAATCTTCATGTGGGCTGGTGAGATCTTCAACAACTCCATGATGGAGATTTGAGCTGGGGTTCTTTTCAACTTATCAAGGACATTATAGCCACTAGGAACGGATCTTGGGTTGGAAGTGGGTGCTCTAGGTGGCTGAGATAATCTTGTGATCATAACTTTTCTGCCTCTTGTGGTGACTCCACAATTGGTCTAGGCTCCTTTGATGGTGATGACTATGACCCATTCATAGAGGGATGCAACGACATGATCATGCACATGATTCACACTTTTGAAGGTACCCTTTCCCTTATCATTGTTATTATTTCACTTATTATGGTTGGGCATCAGATTCGTGTAAATCTTGAGATTTTGATTCCCAAGAGGTTGTTCCACATTTATGATTTTTTCGTCAATGAGGTCTTGGATCAAGTTTTTCATCCTCATGCAATTGGCGGTTGTGTGTCCCTTGATTTTGTGGAAATCACAAAGGTGATTTTCATTGTACCATGATGGTTTCACCAAGGGCTCTTGATAGTTGTCATAGGTGGGAATTGCAATGAGTTTTTCCTCCACTAGTCTCTTCATGATGGATTCAACTGATTCCCCAAGGGCTGTGTACTTCCACTTGGGGGAATTTTTATTTCGTTGAGGTGATCTTCCTTGATTGTCCACATTATTGACTATTTTGTTTTTTGGCTATTGATTTGTAGTGTTGGCTTGCCGATTGTTTTGATTGTTGACTTGTGGTTATTGAGGTGCGTGTTTATTTTGTTGAGGGGCACTGATGACAACTTTGGCATTGACGACACCATCGTTGGTAACATTTCTATTTTTTTCCCATGTATAAGGTTTGTCATTGTAGCTGGTCGATGGGTGACTTTATTTATAAGAAGGAGCTCCCCCTTATGAGATAAGGGATCATTCGATATTGAGCACCTTGGGGATCAATTGATCATAGGTTGTGATGCATTGCATATTGAGATGGAAGGACAAGAGTCCATCAAGATTTGTGATGATGGTGCAGACTTGTTGTTCCTCGAGCATGGCCCATTTACTTTTGTTGGATTTTGATCTCCATCATTGCAAGAATGAAGCAAACATCTCTCCCTTGGATTGTTTCATAGCGGATAGTTCTTCCAGGCTCACATCCATAGCATGTTGAAGGCATAGTTTTGCAAAAATGCGTCCATGATTTCCTAGATTTTTTTATTCTTGAGAGATGAGAGAACCAGTTGATGGTGGTACCTACCAAGCTCCAAGGAAATAGTCACATCAGATAAGTTTTGTCGTACGCGACCTCCATCAATATACTTGGAATTCCCTGATGTGATCTTCAGGGTTTCCTGTTCCATGATATTTATCAAACTTTGGGATCTCAAACCCCTTTGGGAACAGTTTCATGACAATGCTCATGTCGAATGGATAGGGGCACAAGTTCTTTGGTGCCTTCATGGTTTTCCCTGATTAAATATCAAGCACTTGTTGTGAAAGAAATTTGATTTGTGTTGATACATCATCTTGAGGATCAGGGGGTGGGATGAAGGTGTTCTGAGGTGGTTCAATTATTGGAGGGATGGGTGAATTGATTGGTATGCTAGTGGAAGGTGTTTGCGAGTTTTTTTGTGCCATGTATGCTTGTAATTGTTGTTGTACCAACAATGCTTGTTGTTGGTCCTGATGTTGTTGTGCTAATAATGCCTATTGTTGAGCTTGTTGTTGTTGTTTCCCCAACAACGCTTGTTTTTGGGCCTATAATTGGGTCGCTTCTTACTTCTCTTGGTATTGCTTCAATGCTTGTTGGTATGCTTGTTGTTGGGCTGCTTTTTGTTGTGCGAGGTATTGTACTTGTGCTTGTGCCTGTGCTTTGCCTGTGCTTGTGCCTGTGCTTGTGCCTGTGCTTGTTCCTGTGCTTGCGCTTGTGCTTGTGCTTGTGCTTGTTGGGCAGCTTGAGCGGCTTGAGCAGCTTGAGCAGCTTGGGCAGCTTAAGCATCTTGGGTAGCTTGTGCTTAGTGGGCAGCTTGAGCGGCTTGAGCAGCCTGAGTAGCTTGGGCAGCTTGATCGGCTTGGGAAGCTTGAGCGGCTTGGATTGCTTGTTGGGCTTGTTGTTGTTGCAACAATGCTTGGGATTGCACTTGGGCTTGTTGCACTTGTCAATCTTGTGCTACTTGTTGAGTGGCTTGAGTGGCTTGAGCAGCCTGAGCAGCTTGCATGGCTTGAGAAACTTGAGTGGCTTGGGCAACCTGAGTGGTTTGCACTGCTTGTTGAGCGGTTTGAATTTAGTACGTAACTTGGTATTGCTGAAGTGCCTTTTGGTAGGCTTGGTGAGCTTGTAATGCTATGTTGTACTGGCTTTCCACATTTGGATTTGGTCATGGTGGTGGTGGATTTGGGATGTTAGATGTGGTGGTGAGTGGTTGAGATGTGTTTTGAGCAATTGTGGTGGATGGTGTGATTGAGGTGCTGGGATTGATGTCATTGCTTGGATGGAAACCACTTCTTGTTGTGATATCGGTGGTATATTCAAAGGATTAGGTGTGATGATTTGATTGGTGTTTGGCAGATTTCCTTGGATTGATTGATTTGTGTTAGGTAAAGGGGGGAGTCCTAAACTAGGAATTGATATGGATGTTAGTAGTGGAGGTAATGGTGGTAGAGGTGGTGGTGGGATTGGAACTGGAAGTGGTGGAAGGTTTCCTAGAATCAGTACTTGTACCAATGGGAGCGAAACTTGTGTATCAAGGGCATATGCCAGTGTTGTTTGGAAAGATGCGTTGTTGGTGTCATGGAATGTGGGTGGGACATATTGGTGGAGGGGATTTTGAGGCACGGTACTTGAATACCATGAATTTGAAGATGAATCAAACTAGTTATTTGTTAGATATTTTGTGTAGATTCTAATTATTTTTTTTCAAAAAAATAAAAAAATAAATAGTGAATCATTTTATGTAATTTTTAATAACTTATTTTTTTTCTACTAATCAACATTGTTAAAAAGTGATGTTTACTTTGGACCACATAACTTTTTTTATAGACAAGATACAATTCTAATTTTCAAAATACAAATCGTTCACACCAATATCTAGTGCATGGATATTTTTTCATAATTTTTTGTTACCTAATTTTTTTAATTAATTTTCCAAGTCAGAGTAATTATAATTTGGACAGAGGTGTACTTTGGCCCATATAATTTTTTTTGTATTCATTTGAATTAACTTATTCTTTTTTTGTTGGAATAAGGACATCAATACCTAGTGCACATGTATTTTTTAAAAAAAAAATCCTCTATTTTTCTATTTTTTCGTATGTGTGAAATAAAGAAATTGATGTTCATTGAAAATCCTACATTCACAAGAAATAAAAAATAAATATAATAATCAAATTAAACATATTTAAAATTATACTTTTTGGGAAGCTTATAATAAGGGATACATGATTACAAAATATAAATTTTAAATGAATTCCTTTGATCACCCAAAAGGTAAATCAAAAGTGGTTTTTTATCAACATTTTGATAGGATAGAGGAGACTCGATTATATGTATAGTTTAAATCTAACAAGGTTCTATCCAAGGGGGTTTGATCAATCCCTCTTTAATTAAAAACATTTAAATGGAACCTTTAAAGTGATAAATCATTGTATTTTCTAAAAACATGTGATTTCAGGAAAAAATCAGGATGTCCCAAAAAGTGTAACCCATTATTGTGGCAGCACCCTGAGGTGTTGGGATTGATTTCGTTGCTTGGATGGATACCACTTGTTGTTGCAATATCAGTGGTATATTCAAAATATTAGGTGTCATGATTTGATTGGTGTTTGACAGATTGCCTTGGATTGATTGATTTGTGTTAGGTAAAGGGGGGAGTCCTAAACCAAAAATTGATATGGATGTTGGTAGTGGAGGTAACGATGGCGGAGGTGGTGGTGGGATTGGAACTGGAAGTGGTGGAAGGCTTCTTGGAATGAGTGATGATGAAGCCACAAAGGGACCTCCTTGTTCAAATAGGCCTTCTTGTACCAATGGGAGTGAAACTTGTGTATCAAGGGCATATGTCAGTGTTGTGTGGAAAGATGTGTTGTGGGAGTCATGGAATGTGAGTGGGACATATTGGTGGAGGGGATTTTGAGGCATGGTACCTGATGTACTTGTGATGTTATTAGCGTCCAAATTTTGATTATTGACAAGGGGATGTTGTTGAAGGGCATGGAGTAATGAACTCCCCTTGTTGAAAATGGGTTGTGTGGTGGAAATGAATGATGTGGATTGTGGAATGGGTTGGACGATGCTCTGAGTGGGTGAGGTGAATGGTACAAGCGGCATAAAAGGATTCTCCACAATAGTGCTTACATCAAAATTGGAAGGGAAGTTTGATCCTTCTTTTTCCAATTCAAGCATGTATTGGGAGGGATGTAGTTTCACCATGGCTCTGACAATTCGGTGGTTGTTGGGGTTTTGAAGCATTTTGGTGATCTCATCTTAGGTCATCCCCATATTGGTGATGTCTTCCACTTGCCCTTCCTCTTGAGGATCTTACGTTATGAGAGAATGATTGGGTAGTAGGTTGCTAGGTCCAACAAGATTGATCTCGGGTGCGGTTTAACTTAGGTCACTTGAAGTTGATGTTTATTTATTGTTCTCCATGTTCTTCTTGTGTTGTGATCTAGTTTGAACCATAAAATGAGGTTCAAAAGAGAAAATCTAGGATGATTAAGGATCAAAGTGTGATGGTGATTTTTGTAAAAGGTGGATGATATGGATGATTGAACTCTTAGAAGACCTTGAAGAGGATGCTAGACTTTGGATTCTTGGATTTTGATTCATTTGATTTGATTCTTGGATTTCAGATTCTTGGATTCTTGGATTTTGATTGATTTGGATAATGAACAAATAAACCCCAAGATGTTGGATGTTATCTATGGGATAAATTTTCTCACAAGATGATAATTTGACTAAGTGCAGGGAGAAGGATGCATCTACCCACACCTAACCAAACAAGATGATTTGATAATTTGACTAAGTGTAGGGAGAAGGATGCATCTACCCACACCTAACCAAACAAGATGATTTGATAATTTGACTAAGTATATGGAGAAGGATGCATCTACATATACTTAGACGAACAAGATGGTTTGATGTTGGACTCAAGGATTTTGGATTTATGGATTTTGATTCATGGATTTGCCAAGGAGTCTAGCATAAAGGATGGTTTCAATATTTTCAAGAGTTTTTGGTGAGATGATTGTGGTTTGATGTTTGAAAGATGGATGAAGTTTGACTTTGATCCTATGTGTACCTAAAAGGACTCTTGTTTACAAGACCTCGGTTTTGAAGAACATGCTTTTCCCTATGTAAGATATTCAAACCTTTGAAAAAGTGTTGGATTTTGACAATATTAAAATGAGTACAAGTTGGGATTGTTTCTTGATGCACATTTATAGAAGTTAAAGGTCAATCTTTCCCTAAACTCTTAAAGCATAGAAAATTTTTTCTTGTGAGCTTTGTAACTAAGACCCTTGGTTTTTGGTTTCCGGGTCTTGATCTTGCGGGAAATCATTTGAAAGAACACATGTGTGAGGTTCAATTGTTCTTTGTCTTTGCTTAGTGACTTCCTTTTACCACAAACACTTCTTGATTAGATTTTCCAACTAGATTTCTAATGTCTTTAATTTCTTCTCATGTGCAAATTCCATTATGTGGAAATCAAGGAAATCAAGGCAAAAGCTCCCTATTGTTGACTTTAGTGAGAAAATTGAGATATAAATATGAATGTTTAGAGGTCTCTAAGGATAAAATCCCTAGGACAAGCAATAACACTTGAATTTTGTCAAAGGTATTTTCTCTCTAAAGGGTTTGAAATTTGATGATGATGTGAATGTTTATTTTTCAATGTTTAAGATCAAGTAAAGTGTTTTGATTTCAAGAATATGCACAACCCTATGGATATTGAGACAATATTTGTTGAATCCCCACTTGGATAAATCTAGCTACACCTACTTTTAACAGATGATTAGATGCTTGACCACACTGGCTCCCCTCCACAACACTCACTTCTATGGGTCATCCAAGCATCAATACCCATGATGGCATACTTCTCATCTCTACTAAATGCTGTAAAAATGTGGGGTGGCTTCAAAGGTCTAACCTCTTGCACCAACAAATATATTAAGGATTTTGGTCTTTTAAACAATGGGTTTTAATGCAGGCATTCCATTCATGGGGGATCATCCATACGACAAGAGACCATTGTTTCCCTTCTTGTCAAAACAATCCTCGTGATACTTGCCTTTCCTCAAGTACCCACACTTATATCCTGGGTGGAAGTCACTTGGCTTTAGTGTGTTCCCGGTTGGGTCGTTACCTTGGGTGATTACTTTTTCCCACAAGACAGGCCCTCTAGAGATAAACAAAAGTGAGCAAATACATCCATAGTTCGATCAATCTTTGTTGAGAAAAAAAGAGAGAACACACGTGATATACCTAACTCACACTCGCAAGATTTGTTCAATTTTAGAATCCAAATTGAAGTGTGGAGGCAATCACTTACACAACTTAATATCACAAAAGCCTTTTAATTCTCAAGATTGTCGTGAGGCACGAGAGAAGTGCATATGCCTTTTAGCCGATATTATTTTGGGTAAGTGATTACAAAACATAGATGCACATGTTCATTTTAAATCCTCAAAGTAATGATTGGATTCTTTTTAAATCACCAAAAGGAAAGATGAAAGTTGCTTGTTCAATTGTTAACTTTAAACAAAATCTAGTGAGTTTGTCTAAAGTTATTTTTAAACCTTTTGTCTTGTTTGTTTTAAACCCAAATTGAAATCTATTGAGTCCAAAAGAGTTTGAAGAGATAAAGTCCTTAGACTTGGAATTATAATTGCTTCCAAAAATTTCTAAAGACGCTTGATACAATGGATAAGTGATGTTATATTTCAAACATCTCCTTTCTCCTTCCTTGCTTCCACCTACAAAAATTGATTAATCCAAGAAATACAGAGGAAGAAAACAAGTCTACGTGGATAGGCATAATAAGGTGGATTCTCTTTCCTCTTTTCTAAGATATTGGGAACCATTGCAAAGACCCTAAAATATTTTTTTTAGAACCTCGTAGATTCACCCATGGGATAGATCAACTTTATAGAGTATAAGTTATGTTACTCTTGAAGGTCGGTTCTTGTGAACCCCAATCCTAGACCTACACAAACATATCAAACAAACACAATATTAGATCCATATGCAAGTTAGAACTAAGATCCCCCATGCAATTCATCTACAATGCTCAAAATAGGAAAGAAAATGAAGAACAAAACAAGAAAAGCTATTAAATCATATTTAAGCATGCAAACTCTCAATCCCATGGGGGAATTGGTGCCAATTTGATGTGGAAATTGACCCTTTCCCAACTCCTTTGAAAGCTTGGTGAAGATTGATCCACTTGATGATGATGAACAATGTGCTTCCTTGATGAAATCTACAATAACCTAGCTATAATGATGGAAAAATGCTATGGAAATGGATGAATTTGCTCTAAATATGAGGATAGTAACTTTGCTCTAAGTTTTGGATCCAAAATACATAGAAAAGCCTCTTATTTGTAGATGAGAAAGTTGAAGAATGAGGCAAAATGGATGAATGTGGGATCATTCAACATCCAATGGCCAAGTGCCACTTGTCAAGATGTGAATGGAGGAAGGATGAGCACATTTTGATGAATGTGCACAATAAATGATATTAGGTGGAATTTCAAATATGTGAAATGACATGTTGGAGGGAAAAAGGAATGAATTAGATGCCACTTGGCTCAATGCACAAGGACATACATAAGAGGAAATGAATGCCTTGTTGGAAGGACAAATCCATTTGGAGGGATTTTCAAAAATGGAGGAATATTCCCTTTTGATGCCATGTTGAAAGTAATTAGGGGAATTAATAAATCAAACAAATGATTTATCAGTGCAAGTTGCAAAATCTAGAGGATTTAGATGATTAGGATTAAATTAATCAAGATTTGATTAATTTAAAAGGAGATTAGTTGATGTGACAAATTGATTTATAGTTTTGGATTGATTTAAATCAAAGTTGAGAGGAATATATGGTTTAGATTTAATCAAATAAAGATTTTGATTTATTCAATTAAAGAGGGATGATGTTAGATTAAATTAAATAAGGTTTAATTTATTTAATTTAATAGAATGACTTTAGGGATTTAATTAAATAAAATGACTTATTTAATTAAATAGAGATTAAAGGGTTAATTGATTTATTTAATTAACAGAAGATGACAACTTAATTAGATAAATTTGATTTATTCAATTAAGGGATGAAAGGTGATGACTAGAAAAGAAGATGATTCAGGATGAAATAATGTTAGTAATCAGGATCAAGTGTGTCAGTATATTTTCCATGTCTATACTTCTAATCCATCTACACTTTTCATTTAACATTGTTGAGTCATTTTTACCACTCTTATCATGTCAAATTTCATTTTTTCTTGCCGCCTATCCTTGGAATACTTGGTTTAGAATTTAAAAGAAGCATGTATACTACTCCTCTACATCAATCTCTTATATTATTGTTGGTCAATCATGTTATTTCCTCAAATATTTCCTTTTCTATTCCACCTACCCGTGAGATTTCCTCCCTTCCTCAATTCCTTAGCCCCTTCACAAAAACAAAAGAAGTCTCTAGTTCAGGAAACCCTTGTGTGAAAAAATATATTTTATTGTTTCCTTGACCTTAGTTGATATTGCCTAATATCCTATTGTTTAATGGGTGGTGAGTTTTGCAAGTGGAGAGGGTTCCAAAAGTTATAAGTCCAAGGAGTAGAATAAAGTGGTATGGTGGATGATTTTGAATTTCAAGAATAAAAAAATGTCACTCCTTATTACAAGAAAAAGAAGGGTAAGGCTATGCTAGTGAACGTTAGTGATGAGGAGGCTACATTTTTACAGGATAGAGAGTTAGTCCCTAAACATACCCCTAATAGTAATTAGTTTTCCTTCCCATCCTCCTCCATTGAGGTTGTGGCTTGTGTGGTGACCATACCAACTAACAAGTTCTTCAATTGATGCATAAAGAGTTTTCTCCCACCATAAAATGCTAAAATGGTTCCATTCTAACTTCAGCACAATTATTCTCAAAACTTTGACAACTAACATAGTTGATGGCAAAGAGATTATCCCAAATGAAGTGAAGATGTTCAAGAGAAACCACTAGAATCACCTAGAGGAAACAAAAATTAAAAATTGGATATCACCATGCAAGATGATAGGATTTCCATTTTGGAAAAAGGATATTTACAAAGTAATGGTTAATTTTAAAAGGGTGATTGATGTGAGAAGAACCACTATTCAAAACAATGCCAAGTGTATTAATATACTGCAAGAAAATGATTAGATCCCACTTGAATTAGGGGAGTGATGGCCCTAGCTCTAGAACTAGGAGCTAGAAGGATAGAGAGAATAAAGCCATAAAGTAGGATTTTTTTTTTTGAAAAACACCTAAATTTCATCTAGGAGGAATAAGAAGCAATTATGATGCTCATTCAACTCTAATATTTGGGGGCTTCACGTGTTGTTTGTGGATTTATTCAGTGATGGTCTTTCCTTAGCCTCTTGGGTGTTGATGGAATGTTCTCTTTTATTTGGTGTTGTTATTTTTTTTGTTGGATATTTTCTTGCTATTTGTACTTAGTTAGCTTGTAAAAGGGTGGAGGCCCTTTCAAAATATGTACAACATTATTAGACACACAACCAAACCTAAATTAGATACAATCAACTAGTTTGACATAATGGATAGCTTGTTATTTTTAATTTTTGAACAATAAGAAAATTCACAAATAAAGAAGCAAACTTTTCTACAAATATTTATGGCTTCTTTGCTGTATGTGCTAAAATTCTTAATAAACAAATGAAAAATGTATTCAAATTAAAGCAACTTCAAAACACATAATAAAATGCCACATATTAGTTTTCAACTTCAATACCTTGTATAATTTTATAATCTACATATTTTAAAATATTAATATAAGTATTTAGTATATAATCAAATTTGTGTCTTGCATCCTCTATCTAAATTAATTAAATGATTAACAATCAACATAATACACATTGATTGTTTTTCATCCAATTCCAATAAATATGTATCTAGTTAGAGACATTAAATTTCAACATTTTGTTACATATATGAAATGACCTTGTGAAAAAAATGTAAGCTTTTCTAAATTGATGTTTCAAAATATAAGATCATACTCTTGATTCATCATCAAGACGAAAGAATATTCCTTAACATGTGAATACATTTAATATCTTATTAAAAAATATCTTTTTTATTCTTTCATTCACTATTAATAAAAAATATTTCACTCTCTATATGTTTAAATTTATATCTTACATCTATTCAATTAGATAAATGGTTAAAAATAAAAATAAGTGAGCTTCTGATTCAACTGTGTATACTGACATTTCCAATCACACCCAGTGATCCATTATAGAAAGAGGAGAAAGTGAGAGATTGTAGAAGAAACCTTAAAAAGAAGAGGGGTGAGAAGGGAAAGAAAAATAATTAAAAAATTAAAGACAAAATAATGAAATAAAAAATGAAGCCAAACACCAAAAAATCATATATAAAAATGATTGTTAATGGTACTATCATATGTAAAAATCTTAATGTCCCTCAAAACCCCACAACCAATTTCACCTCCATTAAGATTTTTACATATGATAGTACCATTAACAATCATTTTTATATATGATTTTTTGGTGTTTGGCTTCATTTTTTATTTCATTATTTTGTCTTTAATTTATTAATTATTTTTCTTTCCCTTCTCACCCCTCTTCTTTTTAAGGTTTCTTCTACAATCTCTCACTTTCTCCTCTTTCTATAGTGGATCACTGGGTGTGATTGGAAATGTCAGTATACACAGTTGAATCAGAAGCTCACTTATTTTTATTTTTAACCATTTATCTAATTGAATAGATGTAAGATATAAATTTAAACATATAGAGAGTGAAATATTTTTTATTAATAGTGAATGAAAGAATAAAAAAGATATTTTTTAATAAGATATTAAATGTATTCACATGTTAAGGAATATTCTTTCGTCTTGATGATGAATCAAGAGTATGATCTTATATTTTGAGACATCAATTTAGAAAAGCTTACATTTTTTTTCACAAGGTCATTTATATATGTAACAAAATGTTGAAATTTAATGTCTCTAACTAGATACATATTTATTGGAATTGGATGAAAAACAATCAATGTGTATTATGTTGATTGTTAATCATTTAATTAATTTAGATAGAGGATGCAGGACACAAATTTGATTATATACTAAATACTTATATTAATATTTTAAAATATGTAGATTATAAAATTATACAAGGTATTGAAGTTGAAAACTAATATGTGGCATTTTATTATGTGTTTTGAAGTTGCTTTAATTTGAATACATTTTTCATTTGTTTATTAAGAATTTTAGCACATACAGCAAAGAAGCCATAAATATTTGTAGAAAAGTTTTCTTTTTTATTTGTGAATTTTCTTATTGTTCAAAAATTAAAAATAACAAGCTATCCATTATGTCAAACTAGTTGATTGTATCTAATTTAGGTTTGGTTGTGTGTCTAATAATGTTGTACCTACAAATCTGACAAAAGGAACCACTGGGGACAAAAGATGAAAGCAGCAATTCATATATTCGTTTAGATAATAACGTCTTGAGGAATCACCATGCTTTCTAAGAGTCAGTCCACAAGTGACATCCATAAGATGCTCGTGATGTTCATGTGGGGGCTCAATTTGTGGGTATGTGATATTATTCAATTAAAAAATTTAATAATGTTCACGAGATCAAATAATCTATAAGATAATCAATCAAACGATCAAATATAAAAATCTAAACAAATAAACTATCAGTACTACAAAATAATTTTCCGAATACAAACCACTTTATCTATCCTTTTTATTATTGTTTTTTTGCAATCTAAATATACTTTTAGTTTTGCAGAGTATTCTACTTTTTTTATTACTGAAGGGATTTGCTTTAGTAATGATGGTGCTTCATTACAGTTTCCCATATTAAGAAGTTAAATGTTGATTTTACATTGTTTCTTGCAGGGCAGGGACCTAAAGTTGGATGTTGAAGATATCATCAATGGCTATTTTGTCTAGCGTAGAGAATCTGTCAAAAGCGGAAGGATGGTGGCCATCAAGCAAATGAAAAGCTAGTACAGGGATGAATGATAAATATTGCAGCAAAGAAGAACCATTTTGAGCATAAGCTAGACAACACTCAACATGGAATAAACACCTGGAACTGATATAGTGCAATACAACTATATTAGGCAAAGGTGTAAGCTCAAAACGTAAGCTAGATTTTAGGTTAATAAATATATTGAGTTTTAACTTGTCATATCTTTTCTTGAAATTTGCAGGAAGTTTTCTGATTTAGATTATTTTTAAAATCTAAAATAACATATAAATTTGTTAAGTGTAGATAGTGTACAATCTATCTTCTAAAGTTTTGAAATTTGATTTCTTTTTAGATTTCAAAGATTTAAATACAAGTTTTTCAAAATTTCTTATTTTGTCATGAAGTCTTTTTATGTTTATGTAATCAAACAATAACATGAATTGAAAATAGATACTTTTCAGTAGGTAAAGGAAAGACCAATAGATTTGCATCAACATCATGATTGATTTAATATATAAATTATAATACTAATAGCAAGCAACATAATACAAGATTGAAAATAAGTAATTATTTAGAATCATACAAAGTTACTTCAAAGAATATAGGTGTGCTACACAAATTTCAATACAAATCTTTTTTATTAGTGATTTGTCAAAATCTCATATTCAATTTAATGATTCAACTTCAATGTTTGAATGAAAATTTTTACAGCAAAAGTTTGAAATAAACTCTTATTAATCAATTATGAGTTCAAAACTCTTATTTATAAATTCTCAAGAAACAGGTTTTAGAGACAAATAGTAACAAAATACTCTAAAAAATCCTCTCTCTAAAGAAATCGCATCCCTATTTGTAGAAAAGAGAAAGTAAAGCTACTTTTAAAGCTAACTAACTCTAAAATAATTAGTAAAATAAAGGTTGATAATAGGTTAATTTATATCTCTTCAAAAAAGTCAATGCTTGATAATGACAATTGACAAATGTGGCTATGCTAGAAAAATAGAAAATTGTGTCACTTAAGAAATTTTCCTCTAAACATAGTGATTTTTTCCTTGGAACCATTAAAATATTATTAAAAAGTCATAACTTGGTGATTACTCCTACACCAATCTTGACATTGAAACTAAACATTTAACTTCAATAAACTTTTGATAAAACCTTCTATTTGATCACCATGATTAATATCTTGATGACTTGAAACAACAACACATGATCCTGCCTTAAGGTTTGACTAAAAACTAGTATAATCATCCCTTGTCATTGTGAATCTTCTAGCCCAATATGGTTTTAAATTTGTTGATTTATTTAATGCAATGAAAAATCTCAACTACCATAATTTTGGAGCTTACAAAATATCATGAAGTTGTCCAATATGCCATTTGGAGAGGCTAAAACCCTTCTGGAAGATTAAGCTTGACTTTATATATATATATATATATATAATGGAGGAAAAGGAACATTTTTTCACTTCTGATCATTCAAGTCTGCAAAACACTCTTCAGTGGGTGTTGTTGCATGCATTTTGAATTATTTTTAAATTTATTTTACTAAAAAATAGGGTAGAGAGTAGGGTTGGAAGAACTATGTGAAAACACTCCTTTTTTGTTATGTATTAAGTGTTAAAACTTGTCATCTAACTTGAGTGTCACTTCCAAATGGTTGAGCCCTACTCAAAATGAACCAAAATGAATTTCAACATGGCAAAGGCCAAGGAAAATCACAATTTCTTTGTGTTTTAGAAATCCTCCAAGTTTTCCATACTTTCATAAAATAAATCGTCACTTTTTGGGTGCAATGTTATGCTAGCACCACCACTCATAAATTGTGCTTGGATTTAATCATCTGATCTCCTTTCATGAGGTGGACTTTAAGAATATATTTTCCCTATTTTTTAATTTTGGAAAAGCTTTTTTTTTTGGTTTAGCCACCTTCAAATAGCACCCCACTTAAGAGTTTTCATTTTTTTATGAATTAGGCATGGATCACTAAAGGGTTTGTCATTTCAAAGCACCATTTTTAGTGGCTTTCACACCATAAAAATGATGCAGGAGCATCCAGGTCTATAGGCAATCTTGCATCACCCAAAAAAAATATATTTTCTTTTCATGTTTAATTTTTGCATATTGGTGTGGGTTGGAGCTTCAAGAGAATCTTGTGGAGTGTTTGAAGGATAAAATCTTCATTTACTAATACTTGAATTTTCATTTCAAAAATCAGAGGCAAACAGTGTGTTTAATGTGATTTTAAAATTATTATATTTCAAGGCTTGAAGGGTTCAAGGGGTCCATTGGCATGTTAGAGGGAACTTGAAAATAAGAAATAATATTCATTTAATCAATTTTTGTGCCTATAAAAGTTCCATAAGGAAAGTGATGTTTGACATTCTGTTCTTGTCTTATTGGGTGCTTAAAATGGAGGGAAAAGATAGTGATTTTTGAAAACAATAATAAATGACTCTTCAATTACCAAAGGAGGATGAATTGGTTTTGTATTTTATTCATTTTAGAAAGGAATCTACATCAACAAGACATTTGATATGATGAAGCAACATTAACAACACATTTTGGAAGCAAAACTATGTGAAGGAATTCCAGAGGTCAAGTTGAAGGAAATGAAAGGGAATATTTGGGTGCCACTTTTTGGTGCTTGAAAGGGGTGTAATAATATATAAAATACAACCTTTAATGGTGTAACAAGGCAACAATCAACAACAGCAAGGTTGGAGAAAGAACTTGTAGGTTGCTCTTGAGAGTTGCATAAGAAAGAGTGTAGGAAATCAACTTGTGAAGAGAAGAGGAATAGAAGAAGAGAAAAATGATTTTGTAGGTGTTCAAGGTAGCCATGAGAGCTACATAATGAAGAGAAAATTCAGGTTTCAAAATTTGAGTGAAGCCAAGAAGGTTTGAAGACTCCTAGATAAGATGTGTCTAGAAAAGCTTCTAATTTTTTTTAAAAAAAATATTCAATGTTGAATCGGCCATAGATGTAATTAATCTTGAGGAATTTTCATGTATGAATGTGTATGAACATTGAAATAAATATATTTTTTCAGATTCTTTTCCATTTATATGTTAATGTGGATTGGATGACATGTTAAGGCTACAAGATTGGGTAGTTTGATAAGACCCCCCAATCTTGACTGCATCAATTGGTATATAAGAGCTAGAAGACCCTGAGTGTGCAGAGTATTCACCAAGACCTGTGGGTAGAGGAAGCATGGTTGTGAAGAGCTCATGTGGAATATTGCAAGTGTGAGAGAGAAGTAATGAGTAGTAAGAGTTGAAGTCGTGAAGAAAAGTGAAATTATAGATTATGAAGAGGTGATGCAAGTTGTGAAAGATTGCAGTGAGTAAGATGAAGATATATGTGTGGAAGCCCATGATATGGGAGGACTAGAGACAATATCAAGAGAGGAAAATTTTGAAGATGATGATAAATATAAATATGAGATTGGACAAGTTGGAAGCTATGCAGCATAGAGAGGTTGTGAGGGATGAGTTTGCAATGAAGGAGGCATGAAAGAAAGGGATGAGGAAGATAAAGAATTGTGTGCAATAGTGATTGAGGAAGTAAAAGATGTGAGAAGAAAAGAGAAGAATGTAGAAGAGGTTGCCAAAAATGAGAAGAATGAAGATGCAATTGTGGAAATTAAAGTTGCAACAATGGAGTGTGGGGATGTTGCAGTGAAGGATGAAGAAAAGAATGTTGGGACAACAAAAGAGAATGAGGTAAATTTAGAGTTTAATTTATTTATGAAAATGAAAGTAGAGGATGTAGTTGAAAATTGGTGCATGAATAGTACATATCTGCATGTAGAAGTTGTAGAGGATGTTGTAGGTGAAACTTGGTGGAGGTGGTTGGTTTGTAGTGTTTCAAAACTCATGAAAGAGTAGAAGAGTAGAGGGATTATTTGGTGGACACCAGATAATGGTGGGGTTAGGTCCCATGAAGGAGGAGAGAAGTGAAGAAAGCCTTTGGCGAAGGAGTATGGTTCATGGTGGACATGAGTCCACAAGAGAAAGAAAGAAGAGGATGCAAAGTTGTTGGAAGAGAATGATGAATGTTTTGGCAAGGTGTTGGAAAATAAGGAAGAAAAAAATTAAAAGGGTGCATGTCTCAGCATTGAACTATATGTTGTGAGTTTTTCATAACTTGAAAGGGAAATTCTACTACTTATCTCTATTTTGTGAGCCCATGCTTACAAACTTCTTACCCAACATGTTTGATGTAGGACCATCTGGGTCTACAGGCGATCTTGCATCACCCAAAAAAAAATATTTTCTTTTCATGTTTAATTTTGTCATTTTGGTGTGGGTTGGAGCTTCAAGAGCATCTTGTGGATTTTTTGAAGGATAAAATATTCATTTACCAATACTTGGATTTTCATTTCAAAAATCAAAGGTAAATAGTGTGTTTAATGTGATTTTAAAATTATTATATTTTGAAGGTTTGAAGGGTTTAAGGGTTCCATTGGCATGTTAGAGGGAACTTGAAAATAAGAATTAATATTCATTTTATCAATTTTTGTGCCTATAAAATTTTTCATAAGGCAAGTGACCTTTGACATTCCATTCTTGTCTTATTGGGTGCTTAAAATGGAGGGAAAAGATCTAGTGATTTTTGAAAAACTAATAAATGACTTCAATTACCAAAGGAGCACAACTCGGTTTAGTATTTTATTCAGTTTACAAAGGAATCTACATCAGCAAGGCATTTTATATGGTGAAGCAACATTAACAACACATTTTGGAAGCAAAACTATGTGAAGAATTTTCAAAGGTCAAGTTGAAGGAAATCAAAGGGAAGATTTGGGTGCCAATTTTTTGTGCTTGCAAGGGGTGTAAGAATATATAAAATACAACCTTTAATATTGTAAAAAGGAAGCAATCAACAACATCAAGTTTGGAGAAATAACTTGCAAGTTGCTCTTGAGAGTTGCATAAGAAAGAGTGCAGGAAATTAGCATGTGAAGAGAAAAGGAATAGAAGAAGAGAAAAAATATTTTTCAGGTGTGTTGTAGGTGTTCAAGGCAGCCATGAGAACTACATAATGAAAAGAAAAATCATGTTTCAGAATTTGAGTGAAGTAAAGAATGTTTGAAGACTCCGAGACAAGATGTGTCTAGAAAAGCTTGTAATTTTTTTAGAATTTTATTCAATGTTGAATCCTCCATATATGTAATTAATCTAAAGTAATTTTCATGTATGAAGTGTATGAACATTGAAATAAAGATACGTTTCAAATTATTTTCTATTTATATGTTATTTTTTATTGGATGACATGTTAAGGCTGCAAGATTTGGTAGTTTAATAAAACCCCCCAATCTTGACTACATAAAAAAACATGCTTAACTTGTCACTCAAACATTCACTCTTTCTTGGTAGATATTTCTAGTGCATTTTCCACATCTTAAGATATTGGTGGAATTTGAACTTGGCTTCACCACCTTAGAATATAACCAAATGTATTACTAATGTGTTCTTTTTCACAAGAAACCACTTTGGAATAGAACCACTTTTTTTCTATGATTTTTTCTCGAATTTCCCACCTTGATTTATGTCACAACTAAGATGATTTCCTTTTACTCTTTTGGGAGAGTTACCAGCCTCTTTCTCCAAGGCAAGGCACACTTTTAGAATTATCTCATCACCTTTGGATGCTAGGTGGAACTTCTTGCTAATTTTATCATTATCAAAGTTCTCCAATATTTACTTTGTCTTCAAATGATTATATTAGGTTCATTTGAATAATTTACTCATGACTTATGCTTGGTTATGGATAAAAGAACTATTACATCCATTCTAGCTTTAACCTTGTCTTCCATTTATATTTCATCATTTTTTACTTTGACATGATCACATTCTCCTTGTATAATCATTATTATAAGTACTAAAAACAAGAAAATCTTTACAAATTGACTAGGAGAACAACAACTAACTTCTCCTTGATGAAAATTTGAAATTAAGTAATAACTAACTTACAAAAGAGAATTAAAAATAAACTTTGATTCAGGTACCAATAATTGGCTCTTTCTAGGGACCATGAAATAAAATTGGAATATTGGAGAAATTCATAATTTCTAGAAAAACTAGTGACCAGTGTCTTATCTATGGGAAATAGATTTGATACTATACTAACAACTAACCTAAACAAACATCTAAGGAAAAATAAAATAAATAGAATACACTGCATTAATTAGAAAAATATTACATTACAATTCATACTATAGAAAATGGGAAACACAACATAAAATAGTAGAAAAAGAACCCTCACCTTATGGGTTGGAATGTTATAGAAACTTCCCACTTTAATTTAAGGGTATATTGTGTTGTCCATATGAGAAAAATAGTACATTTTATCTCCATAAATACACTATATTTTGAAAAGACAAAGCTATAAGGAATTAAATTTTATATACATTTATTTGGACTTATGATTTCTATCCCATAGAAAAATTTGACCTTCTATAGTCAAATCCATTCTTGAGCCTTCTTACCAAAGACCTTATTCATATGTGTTTGATGCTTTATGATATTTTTAATTATTCTTCAATTGTCGAAAGATAAAGAATGTGTTTCTTAATTGGATCCTTAAATTGGTCATCCTCAATGGATGAAGCCAATTATAGTGCTCCTAATTCAAGGTATTGGGTAATATTACCTAGATATCCTATGCATGATTGTAAAAGAGGAATTATCAATTTCTCTCTTGGATGTGATTTTGTTAGCCAAAGCACATCATATAGTTTCATATGTGATGCTCTCCAATTTTCTTCCACCAACTTATGGACAATAATAATATCTCCACCCTAGGATAATATCATATTCATACAAAATCTTATGATATCCTTAGATGAAAAAATGAGGTTATCTTTGACTATCTTCCTTGAACCATTGAAACAAGATAAAATGTTATCTTTAATGTAGTTATAGAATACCTAAATTTGTTTTGTTTTGGTGGGTATAGCCTCCAATCAATTGGCTAAATAATATATTGTAGTAAGCATATAAAAATTCCCTTTTCTTGAATTTAGATTTATTGGCTCAACAAAATCAATACCCCATTAAAGTGAAATAAACCATCATTACATGCTTAAAAGGTATAGTTACCATATATTCCCCCCCATAAATTGCTAACATAAATGACACCTTTGAACTCACTTAAATGTATTTGTAAACAAGGTGGACCAACACTAGTGAGCATACAAAAATTTTAATATTGTGATGTGGGATGAGAAATGACCAAGTCACAAGCTTGATTATGGAACTATTATCTCTTAGAAATTGCAACCTATGCAAAGTTATGAAAAACTAAGCTTTCTAGAGAAACATGGGATCATTTCAAGGCTGTGGGTCACCTAAAGTTGAAATGAACCTTCGGAGAAGGCCAACTTCCTTTGGTGTCACCTAAACTACTGATTCTGTAAAGGGAAAGGGAGAAGGAGAAAAACACTAAAAGTGATGAAAACACTATCTCTATGGTGATGCACCGAATTTAGTAAGAAGACACATAACACAGTTTACACACATAATTTCAATCAATGACAGAAGCTTAGTTATACACAACTCAATCACATACGTTTTCTGCATAAACATTTCATGAAAAGGTTCATATGGCTACACTCCTAGAAGGAAGGAATAACTTCACAACTAGAGAATACTACACTTTGAACACATCTCACAACCTACAAAAATACATATTTCCCTATAGAAAGGTGCTGAGATAAGACATAACCACAAGGAATTATATAGTTTCACAAGTAATTTCATCAATTACACGAATGCTCACAATTTAATAGAGATATTGAAAAGGTAAAGTACTTGTACTCATTGATTTCAATGGTGAACACTGATATACATGTTTGTCATGAGTTACAAAACTCAGTATTCTCCTCTAAGGAGTATCAAAAGTCATAGAGCAGAAAATATGTAAGTAAGAACTAACTACTAAAAAGGAAAAAAAATGCCATATATACAAAAGACCCAACCCCTAGGGCTTACAAAAAATATCTGCCATTGGAAAATATCTACCTTTAGATCTTTTCATGAAGTTAATGTTATATTCGATTGCATCCCTGCTATCTGTGTTGGTGAAGAGTTGCTCTAGGAATGGCCTCCTTGATCTTTTGCAACCACAGCATTAACTTCTGGTCCTCGTGCCCACTCTCAAACTTCCTTGCCAAGCTGCCTGATTGAATGCTTCTGAGCGTTACCATAAATATTGATCAACTCTTGCCAGTTGACAACATGTCCCTGTGGTCGCGACCTCTCTATTGCTTGATGACACCTTCTGGATATCAGTCTGATTCATCACTTTATTCTTAGATCAGATACACATTGCTTATGCTCTATTGATCTCGTCCACAGGGGGGAGTTAGGCAGTCAAATGGCTCATGGTGCGTCCCTAGCTCCCATCTGATTGGTCAAACTCATGCCCCATAGATACCAAACGGTCAAAGGGTCCCTCAAACAACATCACATGTCGATCAGACACTAATCGTGTCTCCCCGATGTGAGTATACTTCACAAGACGGTCAACACAGCTTGGGATTGTTGGCAGGATGTTTTAGCGAGCTATAGAAGTCATATCGAGCTCACAAAACCTATTGGCAAGACTACATTCTTTTGGAAAGACCACATGGAAAAGTCCTCTTAGCGAGAAGTCCAGGTCGGGGAGACCTCTTCATCTTGGGGGATATTACCCCGAGTTCACGCCCTATCGTCGAGACTCCTACATTTCACTGAGACCTTTCATCAAAGCCCCCTCTGTCTTGGCGAGACCATCGCACTCGGGGAGACATCTCCCTGAGTCCATCCTTACTTCCCCAAGCTCGAGTCCCCCTTTCCTTTCGGCATGACTTCCTTCTTCACCAAGACCTTATGGTGAAGGCATGATCCTTTTCCAAGCTCCATTTCTTTCGGTGGGGTCCCCGTATAGCATTCTCTCATCACTGAGACATCATCGGGTCGGCAAGACATCTTACCGAACATGTTCCATTCATTCAGAGTCTCCTCGAGTTCTTTCTATTTCCCCGAGCTTGGGCCTTTTTGCTTCGGCAAGACCCTTCTCCTTCAGTGAAACTTTTCGCCGAAGGCAACACCTCTCGGCGAGATCCTACCGGGTTGAACTTTCTTTTGGAAAGAGCCTGCTTGGTTGGCGAGACATCTCCTAATTGCTGAGACCTCATGGCGATGAAATCTTGCTTTGTTGATGTTGTTTCATTCATTGAGACTCTGATGGATCGGCAAGACTTATGCCGATATTACCTCATGTTGGCGAGACCTCATCGGTCGATGAGACTTTACACCGACTGAAGCTTTCTTTCACCAAGCCCTGAGCACTTCAGGAGACCAACAGCCATCGATGAGACATCTCCCCAAGTTCATTTCATTTCGGCTAGACTTTATCTCCTCAACATAACATCACATCGAATCCCCTGTACTCTCGGCGAGACACCATGCTTATCGGCCAAACCTCTTGCTGAAGGAAAAATTATTGCCGAACTGAAAATTTGGTGGGGCCTTCTTCTTTCGGGCATACCTATGGCGATATCTCTTCTATGTCGCCGAGACTCTAGCACGTCGGCCATACTTTATGCTGAAGGCATGACCTTTTGCTAATATTTTCATTTCTGGGAGACCTCTCTGCAATCATGTTGATATGAATTCTTACGTTCATATGCATCACTGTAACATCCTCTTGTCGGGGAGACATCCTATAGATACCCTACGTCTCGCCGAAATATTTATATGTTCACTTTTGGTCATCGTGAAAAACTTGTTCTCTCCCTGATGACGCCACATGTCAGTGTGACTATTACTGGTCGGCGAGACTTCAAGACCTCATACCGACAGAACCTTTTTGTGCTATGTCGGCGAGACCAAATGCATTTGCCAAGACATCTCTCTGCCGCAAAGTTTCTCACCGAGATGCATATCCCTGTCGTCAGTTGGTGAGACATAAAGATCTCGCTGAGACCTTTCTCCGAAGGAGACCTTCACACTGATGGGAAACCCCTAGTCGCCGGGACGATGATTGATGTCTTGCCGATAGGAACCTGTAGGTGAATTCCACTCGCTGTGACATTCCTGGGGTCATGCTAATAGGCAACACAAAAGCATATTTAACCAAATGCATTATGGGTCAGGGAGATCCAGATAATCTCATGCCGATAGGATCCCTAATGTGAAGCATTCAGACTCGATGGAACCCCTGCTAGTCGGCAAGACATCTGGAAGGTCTTGCCGACTTTCTCCTTAAAGGAAAATTATATCAAACTTGGCTGAGGCTGACCTTTCAACTGAACTCCCTTGTTTCACATCAGGGGTATGATTTAATCATGCACAAAAATGCCTCCATTTGGCCTTCATGAACATCTAAAACCCAGATGCCCTGCCTGATTGAGCCCATAGATGAAAAATTGGGCAACAGGAACCTTCTGTGAATTTGGTTTTTTGTTCTTTTTTCACACATCTTATAAAATAACTATCCAATCACTATTTATACAACACATCCTTCTAGAGGACATACTTTTGCATTGTAATTATAGTGTTCTTTGTTGATTACTATCCATGTGACAACTATTACAAGTGAGGAAAAATATAATGTCGTCTTCGTATCATTCTTTAGTAGAATCAGTGAACAACACCAAGAGAAAATATAACTTTTATTTTACCTTTATGATGCATTCTCTTTTTAATCACTATATTTTTTAATTAACATAAACCTCTTTCATGTATCAAATTGGTAGTTTAAATTTCCAAGTTATATTAATTGAATATTAGTGATCTAGTTGCCTCTTTATTTAGTTGAAATTTCTCATTGGTCCCTATTTCATTGTAAAATTTTCATCATCTTCGAATTTGATTAAATCAATTCCCATATCCTTCACATTTTACAATCCAAGAAGAAAGGAATCATATTTGATAGTATTATTTGTGTTGTTGAATCTTAAGCGGTGTGAGACAGGATGCAACTTGTCACCTAGAGATATTAAAAATATACTATATCTTGATCCATTATTTGAATAAATCCAATAAAATCATAAGGTCTAAATCCCTTTCTCCTTATTTCTTATCTTTGATTCTAAACAAATAGTTTCAATTCTTTGAAATTCCTTAGTGAACATAGAAGTCATAGGACTATTTTCTTCATATTTATATTGGATATTGGATCATTTGAATTTTTAACCAAAATTTGGGACTTAAGATCTAGTTTAAGATAAAATTTATTCTACTTTATTTCAATCATGGTAGAAGGGAAATAAAGTTGAATCTCTCACCTATATTTTTGCAAGAGAATCTACTTAATAGTATCCCATAGTTGGTCACAATGTTAGTGACTATAATTATCATCATGATCCTTTCTTGGGATTATTTGCTAAGGCTAACTATGCATCTTGAGATGACCAACCAATGGTATTTATTTGAACTCCAAAGAAATAAGATACCCAAGGTCTTGGTGCATGTTAGTCCCAAAGTGTTCATAACAATCAAAGGTGTAACATTATCCAAGGTTCCCAAGTTTAGAATATAGTTTAATTTCAAACTTTATATGCACAAAGAAACATAGAATGGATTTGGTTTATCTTCATTTAATATTTATTATTTTTATCATAGGAATCATAGCTTTTCAACAAATTCTTGAAGGTGTGTTAAAAATTTCATACGGGATATAATTTTACCATTACAAATTGTACCTATTTTAGTTTGTGTCTCCTTATAATGTTTTTATGACTCATTTTAGCCTATTTTTTAATCCTTTTCATCTCATTGGTTTCCAAAATTAAATTTGATTTGATCTTATCCATTCTTTATGATTTTGTTTATGCTCAGACACTTATCCATTTTCTAGACACTTATTTAGGTTTTGGACACTTATCTAGTTTTTGGACACAACTAGCTTTAGGAATCTTATCTAGTTTTTGTATGATGTGAAATTGTTTTAATTCTCTAAAAAATAAATAAGAATCATTAATGTTTAAATGACTAAATAATATGCAATTTCAAATCATTGCTAGCATACCATCTTCTATACAACATTTTATGACTTTGAAATTGATTTCCTTGAATCCCTTATCCAAAATAACATGAGATGATTTGATATTTTAAATTGATTTTATTTTAATATTACATGATATATTTGGCTATAGCATCTCTATCATTTTCTCTTTCACTACAAATTTTCCATTCTCTCTAATTTTTATCTTCTTTTAGATTTATCTAGAACTCAAACATCATGCAACATTTTTTTAGGTCTTTTAAGAGTGTGGAAATATTCATTGTGAATCTTTATACACCATTATTCTATGCTTTTGGGACTCTCTACATTCTCGAAGTAAGCCTTAAAATATTCTCTTTCAAGAATTGAGGTATTCTTGCAATAGGTTTCTCTTTCTCTCTTTATCATTTCTTGATATTTATAGATCTCTTGAACCTCTAAATACTTGCTACTTAATATCACCATTATGTTTTTCTTTTTTCTTGCAAAGGCAACAAAACCCCTTTCATTTTCTTGTTATCTTGAATTGCAATCTACTACCACTCTCTAGTATTATATTATTTTCTTGGCATAATCTAGTCTACTTGACATTAATTTTTTATTTCAAAAGGTTTATTTTTGTAGATTTATTTTATCATTTTCTATGTTTTTTTTCTTTTTTAAAATTTCAATATTTTATTTTTATTCTCTTGTGGGTTCTTCCAATATTTCCCCTTTCATCCTTGCTAGAAGGATAATATTGATGTTTATTTGTATTTTATCTTATGATTATCTCTTTGAAACATTGGGATCTCACCATCTCCCTAATTCTTATCGACACACCTAAAATAGAAATATATGTTTCTATAAACTAAAATTATATTATTATTATTTTATTATAGAGTAGATTAATGATAAATTTGTAAGCATAGTTTATTGTTAGTCACAAAAAATTATTTCATTTATAGATCCACTTAGGCTAAGCAAGCAAGCACGCATGCACACACACACACATATCATATCTAGATGCATTTAGGCTAAATTCATACATATAAAATTTTATTTTGATTGATCGTGAAAGTAAAGAACTTGACCATTTTAGAAAGCTCCTATGTAGTCACTCCCTTCCTCCCCTCTCCATGGATTGTCTACAATATTGAGTATTTTTCCATTAAATTGAAGAACCTAAAGCCTTAAAAAAACATCTAAATAATGAAGAGCTTGCTTTAAATGCTATTTTTCTCTTCCAAAAGAGTGAGAAAATAATAATCAATAAAGTGGCCATTAACAAGTTGAGTTAAATAATTGAGTAAAGAAATATTGTTAACCATCCATTGAGAAACAAAATGAGCTAGAAGGTAACCAAACCCTTTAGTAACGAGCACATACAAAATTAGAGCTAGAGGGTGGCCTTGGTGTATAGATAGAAAGATAACAAACACATTAGATTGATGAACATTGATAGTAAGTGTTGTCACTTGGATTTGCACCCTTTCCGAGTGCATTAATTTGTAATCCAATGAAATATTGGATTACTTCTCAAAGTGTGGGGCTTTAGTGAGGTGAAGTCACCCTCCAAAGAGGGTTGATTTTCTTGGTACTCATCCAATTTAACCTATATTGTTTCTTACTATTGAAAAGGATGGGGAATTATATAAAATGGAGACTAAATCTTAATGATATGATGCACCAAATTAATACTAATACCTATGTTGTTGTTTCACACACAATTTATTCTATAATTAGGCTAGTTTTTAACCCAATTTAGAGTTTTGAAATATTCATGCATCAATATTTGAAGGTTTGGTATGTTCATGATTTTAGAAGGAAATGATATGTTTTCACAACTAACACCTTGTTAAACTAGTAACACAATATATTACCTACACAACATCTGTATCATTTCTATTTGAAATTGTTGAAAGTGAGACATAACATAAGGATTCCATGTTTAAAATCATAAAGGTCGCATCAATCATTCAATTCCTATATAATAAAACAATTCTTTGAAGGAAAAACTTATTTTTTATTAATGAATAGTTGTATACAATATGTTGAACACCCAAAATACTAAGAGGGGGAGGTGAATCAGTACTCTTTTAAACCATTTAAAATTTTAATCGTGCAACACATAACTTATTCAATTTGTAACAATGAAGGGAAACATGCAAACATCTAACAACATCACATAATACATGAACACCAAGATTTTTACGTGGAAAACCCAAAATGGGAAAAACCATGGTGAGGATTAGCTCACAATATATTATAACCGGTTATAGTATATTACAAAAGTGCTCAGTATAGGTGGACTCACTGCCCACTAAGAAATAGAAGAGATTGTGGCTCAAAATTAGATTTAAACTATTACAATTGCATCTAACACATGCATGAAATAAAGTTCCAATGAAGCTCAAAATACAAAATCAAAACTCTTCATGTTGATTTAAATCAACACTCTGCTCTACTCTGCATTCGCACTAAATTCACATAATTTGTATCCACTAATTATTGTCACATGTCACTTGTTGTTTATACCTTCAAAAAAATCTTATATTTATATCCAACTCATCCACAAATACTTAGAACATCAATTAGGTTGGTCTAATTAGATATACCATCCAAAATATATAAAATATGACTTGTTAGCTCAAATTCAAAATCTTTAACCTTCATGCCATAAACCAAGGCTTGTAATATATCAAGTAGGTTGGAATGGACCTATAATAGCTCCCACATAACTCCACAATACTTAATTAAGCTTCACATACCTTCAAACCTATTAGGTCGGCACTGTAGAAGACCTAATTTCAAAATTCACCAACTGTACATCCACATTCAGACACACAGACCTCCAAACACCATGCCAACTAGAATGCACACTCTATTGACATCTGTCGACATCTCCTCAAATCTACAAATCCAAAATCCAATCTGGAAAGAAGTATGGATTCTCCAAATCATATGCATAGAAATGGAAAACACTTGTAACTATCAAGCCGAACTTTTGTTACTCATAACTTTCACACCAAGAGCCAAAACAAGATGAAACTCTAAAATTAGATACTTCTACCAACCAAAAACATTATACTAGAACCATATAGAAAATAATTAATTGGTGGACTGGTGTGGACCCAAAAATTGGATGCTTTAAACACAGAATCACTAGCATTAACACTTAGTCAATTTCCATCACAATTGTCTTCACGGGATCAAACCTTCTTGCAAAATTGACTTACACAAACATCCTAAAACATGTCTGAGCCATCCAAATTGATTTTCATAATGATCTTCTTATCAGGCTACAATGTTGACATCAATGACAACACTGCAATGCATAATAGTATACCATGTGCTTATCCCACATGCTCATGTTTCCAACAATAGCATCAATGACAAACTCTTCATTCTTCCATCAATCTCCCCTTTGTCATTGATGGAAGCATGCCTAAAAATCTCCAAAATTACTCTCCCCTTTGACATCAAGGGAAAAGGGTGCATAGATTAGTCTCCTTTACACGTACTGGATCTCCCCTTGACAAATATATTCATATATATAAACTAAAAAAATTGAATTGACTCCCCTAAGAATGTTATGCACCAAAAAATTGTATTGAAAAACATGTTACACCATCCCCATATGTACAAAGAATCTAAAACTAAAAATGAAAAGGTATAAATAATAAAGAAATGTTGTCAATCGGAGGAAGTTGACCCTTGGAGCTTCTACAAATGTGTCTCCCATACCTTTTTGCCCTCTTCCCATGTCTTCTTGGTTGTCCCAAGAATTTTGCACTGGGTCTCTAGCTCCATCAGTATTTCTTCTCCTTCTTCCAGAGTGTTGGGTACCAGATTGATCTTTGTAGCTTTGTCGACACTCAATAGGGCACTTGAAACAAATATGAATTTTGAATTTACCAAGTCTCTGGGATTTCCAACTTGCATAATGATTTTCTCTTTTCGAGCCTACAATTGGAAGAATCTCTCATGCAAATCATCTATTATTGTCCTTGTGTTTACAATCAGGTCATGTGCCAGATCATAGGCACTAGAAGTTTTATTGATCTAGGACTCAATGGAATCCATCTCATTCTTTATGCTTTGTGTGGCTCTAGGCTACTTCATACAATACTGAAATAGAGCCTTTGCTTCATCCACACAATCTTGTTCACCCTTGAGGTTTTCTTGAAACTTATTGTGTGCAAGGGAAAACTTCTTGGTTATCTCCATCATCTTCTTATCACTTATCTTCTTTTCAACCTCATTTTCAATTTGTCCTTTGAGACCAATATCATATTCTTTGAAAGAATCAATTAACAACTTCAAATTTCCATACCAGAGAGTGAGTTTTCAATGCTTGCACCAAGTATGGCCTCCTGAAGATTTTTTACTGCTTCATCCATTAGTCTCCACTCTTCTGATGAGTCTTTATTATCTCCTTTTGGGTAGATGCATGGAATAGATCTCCCAAATGAAGCTTGTGGAGGGGAGAAATCTTATCAAGGTCCACATTCCCTTGTTGCATAGGTAATTGTAGTAGTTGGGTTGATACAACAAGCTGGAATTGGAGTTGCATGCTTAGTAAGTTCTTCAAAGAATCAAGGATTCACCAATAGCCTTCACACTCTCCATAGTCTTTTCCTTCAACTCCTTTTCCTTCTTACCAGAGCTCACTTGTGTCTCTACTTTTGTCTTTGCATCTTTGGATGCATTTTCTTTTTTTTCCTCATCATCCTTCTCATCATTTTATTGGTCATCTTTCGTCTTTGCCTCATCACTCTCCTTTTAACCATTATTATTTGCATTATCTTCAACAACATACTAATTTTTGTTATCTGAAGGAGTAATTATCTCCAGTTTCCTTGTATATTCTCAACATTCTCTTCAGATACTAAAGGAGGAGTAGAATTATCCTCCTTTGCAATGTCTTCTTCAATCACTACTTCCTCAACATTCTTCTTTGTTTCTTCATCTTCCTTTTTCATTTCTTCCATTACCGAAAGAACATTATCCTAAGAATATCCTTCATCTATTAAATGCTCATATTGAGCATCAATACTTTGTGCTTCTTCTCCTATATTGACTTCCAAAGCAAGATCTTCTTTGCTTTTTGGAGTCATTACATATCTATGTGCTAGATATGTTATCTTATCCACCATCTCCTTTCGAAGCCTTTCAATCTCATTTTTGTCTCTCCCCATAAGGGTAGTCACCCTTTACTTTGTCCTAAATTATTTTCTATACAAATTAGGCAATCTAGATTTATTTTCCTCTAAGAGAGGGGCACCAATCTTCTCTAATGCATAGGTTTTCATTTTAGCCTCTTCTATTGCTTCTTGCCTTCTCTCCATCAATACATTCCATAGCTCCACAAGAATTTGGTTTTAAATGTTCTTCATGTCAACTTCTTAAACAAAATTATACTTAATGATAGCTTCTATAATGGTGGCCTTATCCACCTCATCCACTTCATTATATAGTGTTGCAGTTTTTTCTAACATTTCATGTTGTAAAATGCTATTAAATAGTGCATCCAATTTCATGGGAGTATGTGTTTTATCGAAGGTGTTTTCTTTTTCTTTTTCTTTTCATTTGGATTCTTCTTCTTACTAGCATGTTCCTTCTTTTCTCTCACTTCTATCCTAAAGCCTTCCTTTTCTTTTTCAACCTTAGCTTCTTCATCAGTATCAATAACATCAACTTTTTATTTCCTTGAACTTGCTTCACTTTGTGAAGCTTTTCTTTTCCAAACCAATTTAGGTCCTTCTTCTTCTTCTTCAACATTTACACTTATTTCTTTCACTCTTATTGCTTTCTATTTTGTTCTCTTCATGGCAGGGCCTATAAGTGGTGTTATTGTATTAATCTTCTTCTTCTCAGGCCTTGTGCTCTGCACAACTAGAGATAACTTCTCCTTCATCAAAGGAATTTTAGTTTTTTTTCTCTTCTCTCTTGTAGGGGACTCAGTCTCGGAGGACTTTTGAATAGCAAGAGGGGTGGTAGCTATTCTACTATATCTTCTTGTGCTTGTAGATCCTCCCGCAGCATTGGATTCAACCTTAGCCTTTTCAATATCTAAGGCATATAAAAATACTATAAAGAAAGCCACGAGAGCCTCATCTTGTGCCTTTGCATCACCCAAACCTCTTAGAAAATATCTAATTTGATGAGAAACAAGTCTACCTTTCAACCATACTACTCTTTTAGTTTTAGGGAGTTCTCTCAAGAAATAGAAAAGTAAGCATACAATCAAAGTACCATACTTTAATGAATATTTCTTCTCCTTTATCTATTTCAGATTCTCAATTAAATTTTGTCTAAACAATTCACATAGATCCTAATCAGCTCCTTTTTCCACCATTTCATAGGCAACATTGATGGCAGTGGCAGATATAGATTTTTCTCTGTTTGTAAAATAAATATTGTAACCTATCATCATAGTTGTGTACTTCACAACTAGATTTCTTATGTCTTTTATTGTCATAGGCCTTCATTAGAACTTAGCACATGTTAATTTTGTGACGACTTCATTTTTCACAGATTTAAGTACTGCAACGGGTCCGGGGGAGCATAAACCTATAACTTCTCTAATCACATCGTTTGTGATCAACCCAAGCATGTCATTCTAGAAAAATCTATCATGAATTCTACTCAATGAAAATCTAACCCATTTATCATTAAAGAAAAAAATTGGAAACCCTTCCCACACATCAAGTTTCTTTGCAACTAGGTTTTGATATTCAAGTTTCAAGGAAGATTTATCTCCAATAAGTTCATTCACCCATACATATCCTACCTTATAATGATCATGATCCTCTAACTTGTTATGAATATAAATCCTTATATCCTCTATATGTAAAACACCATAGGGAACACTTGAAAATGTACCTATTGAATCGAGCTCCATGGATTTAACAGGATGTTTCTTAAACTTAGGTTGTGGACTATTAGTAACCTTAATTACCCTCGATGTTTCCATTGAAAATTATTCTTCAATTCTTTCAAAAGAGTTCTTTGAGAAACTAGGGAAAAACAAAGACGATAAATACTTTTTCCTTTATTTTTTAGACTAGGGTTTGTGTGCACCAGATCTCAATAGCCTTGATCACTCCAAATCACTTCCTCACAACTTTTCTTCTTCTCAAATTCTTGTTGTAAATGAATTTGGTTAAGTTACAAAATTACTATAACCTTTTGAAACTAACCTAATTTCATATTGAATGCTTCAAATAATAAAGTTGGCAAACCTTGACTGTATGCACAATCAACTTCAAATGTTCCGTAAACTTTTGCATGATGATATTTATACCAAAATTTTCTCTAAAAGATCAAACATATTGACCTACATCGCATATCCTAGTGTTGAAGCATCATCACCATTTTCATTGGTAGGGGATGAAAGATTTCCATTAAATCTCCCCCTGAACCAAAGCTCTCAACTTAGTTTCCGAAGGAAACATCCACACCAGATGTTGATACAAACTCATCATTAACCTCGGTCTCTTCCTTCTTTCTCCATACCTTATCCATCTCCTTCTTTGTCTTTGTCAGATCAACCTTTTTAATTGGATCATCCTTCTTCACTGGATTATCCTTCTTTATATTTCTACTTTTGCAAAACTTAAAAATGTGTCTAGGACTGTTGAAATTGTAGCATATAACATTTTTTTGAGCTAAATTGCTTCCACTCACTCTAGATCTGCATTGGTTAGCTTTATGCTCAAATCCATTGCATGTATAATAGTAGCCATTGAAAGATTGAACCATTCTGCTATTATTATAGCCACTCATCCTTTGACTTCTACATTTACTAGCTCTAATGACCAAATATCTTGCATGTAAAACATTGACCAGAAAAAGGTGGAACATTCTGATTCATTTTGCTTCTACATTCCATAGCCTTATGTCCAAATATATTGCAAGAATAATAGAAACCATTAAAATATGGGTACCTTTGTGCATTTGGTTGTTTGATCAATGGTCTTCTAGCTACATTGCTTTGATTCTATATCTGCTTGCCATTGTTATTTTTGTCTTCAATCTTCTTTTCAACATTTAGTGTCTAGTCTGATTTTGAAATTTCACCCTTTTTAAATCCTAAACCTTCTTTATCTTTGGAGCCTTTTTTATTTCCAATCATTTCATCAAGTTTAGTAAAACTCATCATGAATTTGTCTTCATGACTCCTTTCTTTTCAAGATATGATCTTAGATTCACAACTTCTTGTTCAAGCCTTGTGCATTATTTAGATTTTATTTGAACACTATTACATTCAAACATTCTTCAACTCTTTTTCTTTCTTCAACTTGCACCTTCAAACAGGTAATTATTTCATTTTCTTTCTTTAATTGCTCACTAACCTCCTTATGCATTTCTCTAAATTTATTGATTTACTCCCTCAATTTTTTGATGCATTCATCTACTTCTTTAAAATTTTCTTTTAGATCTTTGTTTTCACCTTTAGTTCTCTCTAGATCTTCAAGAGCAACTTTGAGTTCTATATTTATGTCAACTATGCAATCTTCTTCTATAGATCCAACAACAGGAATCTCTTTTGAAGGAGTATGTAAATTCTAACTACCATGTGTTCAACCTCCAAGATCATAGCCAAGTGGTTAAGGTCCTTCCAGGGAACCAAGCTCATATACCATTTATTAAACACCCAGAATACTAAGAGGGGGGGTGAATCAATATTCTTTTAAACCATTTAAAAATTTAACTATGCAACACATAACTTATTCAATTTGCAATAATGAAGGAAAACATGCAAAAATCCAACAACATCACATAACACATGAACACCAGGATTTTTACATGAAAAACCCAAAATTGGAAAAACCACAATGAGGATTAGCTCACAGTATATTATAACCAATTATAGTATGTTACAGAAGTGCACACCATAGGTGAACTCACTACCCACTAAGAAATAGAAGAGATAGAAGAGATTATGGCTCATAGCTAGATTTGAATTGTTACAATTGCATCTAACTCATGCATGAAATGAAATTCCAATGAAGCTCGCAATACAAACTCAAAACTCTTCATTCTAATCTAAATCAACACTCTGCTTTGAACTACATGCATTCACACTAAATTCATACAATTTGTATCCACTAAATCTTGTCAAATTTTGAGTGTTTACACCTTAAAAACAATCTTATATTTATATCCAACTCATCTAATAACACTTAGAACATTAATTAGGTTGGCCTAATTAGATGTACCATTCAAAATCTACAAAATATGACTTGTCGGCTCAAATTCAAAATATTTCACCTTCACGCCATAAACCAAGGCTTGTAATATATCAAGTAGGTCAAAATTTACCTATAATATCTCCCACATAACTCTACAATACTTAATTAAGCTTTGCATACCTTCAAGCCTATTAGGTTGACACCATAGAAGACCTAATTTCAAAATTTTCCAACTATACATCCAAATTCGAACACACAGACCTCCAAACACCATGCCAACTAGAATGCACACTCTATTGACATCTTTCGACATCTCAAATTTGTAGATCCAAAATCCAATCTGCAAAGAAGTGTGAATTCTCCAAATAATATGCATAGGACTAGAAAACACTTGTAACTGTCAAGCTAAACTTATGTTACTCATAACTTTCACACCAAGAGCCAAAACAAGATGAAAATATGGAATTAGATACTTCTACCAACCAAAAACATTATACTAGAGCATTGAATGGTGGACTGATGCAAACCCAAAAATCGGATGCTCTAAACATAGAATCACTAGCATTGAAGAGGGGATGACTTTGGATTTGCTTCAGGAAGAAACCAAGCGCTCTAGGGAACTTGTTGAATGGGAGCTTTCGGAGGAGATTTTTTGGAAAAATTTTTTTGGGTTGACTAGCTCAAAGAAGGTGACAAGAATAGTACTTTCTTTTATAATTCAGTTAAGGCGCATCGAGGTGGAAATATTATTTCCTCTCTCTTGTCAGATTAGGGGTAACAACTAAACTCGCATCAAGCTATTACTGAGGAGGTGGTTTGTTTTTTTTCTTCTCTTTTCTTTGAGGATGGTATTCTTTCCTTAGAGGATGAGAATCTAGTTTTGGCTTGCATCCTCCCTTTAGTATTAGTGGAGATGAATAATTCTCTTCTAGCACCCATTTCTTTGGAGGATCTTGAGGATATTTTCTTCCAAATGAAGAAAGGTAAGGCCCCTGGGCTTGATGGTTTTCCCATTTAGTTCTTTCAATATTTTTTGGATACCATCAAATTGGATTTGTTAGAGGTGGTTCAAGAATCTTATACTAACAAGCAAATGCTTAAGGCTATAAATTCCACCTTCCTTACCTTGATTTCAAAGAAATAGGGTGCTAACTCCTTAGATTATTTTTTGCCTATTGTGTTGTGCAATGTGACCTACAATATTATTACTAAGTTGATTGCTAAAAGATTGAAGAGGTGTCTAGATCCCTTGATTTCTTTGGAGCAGGGTGGTTTTGTCAAAGGTAGGCGAATTGTAGATGGTATTGTGGTGATGGCTAAGACTATTCACTCCATGTCCTCATCCAAAGAAAAATCCATATTCATCAAATTGGATATGTCCAAATCTTATTACAGAGTTAGGTGGTCTTTCCTTCAGCATCTGCTTTTGGATTCTAGGTTCCACTTTGAGTGGGTCTAATGGGTTATGAGTCGTGTGACCATATTTTCCTTTTTAGTTCTTGTTAATGGCTCCCCCTTGCCCACCTTTTCTATTGGTCAGGGAATCAAGCAAGGGGATCCTCTTTCCCCTTATCTATTTATCTCGATGGTTGAAGGCTTTGGACAACTGCTAAAACAACACAATGATAGAGGCTTGATTCATGGTTGGTGTTGGGTATAGGGTTTGGAAGCTCAGACTCATCTCCAGTTTGTGGATGACACCACCCTCATGGGTGTTGCTGGGATTGAGGAGGCAATTAATTTCAAGAAATCACTAGATGTTTATTTGGCCACATAGCTAGTAGATAAATGAGGTAAGCCTAAAATCATTTTCTTCAATACTCTTGACTTGATCCAACACAAAATTGTCTACATTCTTCATTTCCAAATTGGTAAACTTCCCTTGGAGTATTCGGGGATTCCCCTTTGTGTTGGAAACTTGAAGAGGAATGATTGGAAAAATATCTTGGATAAATTTTGAGAGAAGGTCAACAATTAGACCTTTAGATGGCTTTCTTTGGTTGGTAGGGTGACATTGGTGTCTTTTGTACTTTAGGCTCTCCCTCTGTATAGGTTCATGGTGTTATCTACTCCCAAGTGTGTGCTCAAGGAGCTTGAATCCCTTACTAGGAAATTTTTATGGGTATTGAATCTTGACATAAGAAAATGGAGTCTAGTGAGTTGAGATCAGGTTTGTAGATCAAAGGAGAATGTGGTCTTGGGCTTAGGCAGTCAGAGTAGAATAGTCTTTCTTTGGTGGCTAAACTAAATTTGAGGTGGCATAAATTTCCTGAGTAGCCATGGGCTCGTGTTCTAAACTTCAAATACTTGGGTGGTGTGGCTCATGAGGATATTCCACGAATGGCTTTGTCTAGTAAAGGTTTGATGATTTGGAGCACTATTAAGAAGGGTTCAACTCTCATTAAGGAGGGTCTTTTTTGGATCATTTGAAAAGGAGACCAGGCTCTTTTTGGAATGATTCTTTGGATGGTCACCCTCTAATTATTTCTTCATTCCCTCATCTCCAACCTCTAAGTGAGATATTTGTGGATGTTATGTGGTCCAAGGTTAGTAGTTTCAAATGTTTGTCTTATTTGGGAAGCACTAGAGTTTAACAATGGTGAAATCCTAATAGTTGGCCAGATGGTGGTTCTCAAGAGGAGCAAAGTATTTTTGCATCTATTATGGCTAAGAGACCTTGTTGTTCTTTAGAGGATAGTAATCTATTGTTGTGGGGTCATGATTCAAAGGGTATCTGCTTTGTTGCTTAGGGATATGCTTCTTTGGTGTCCCACTAGGCAGAGGTGAGAGCTTATCCTTGGTGGAAACATATTTGGAACAAGGATGGGTGGCCCAAGTGTAATATGTTCTTATGTTTTTTTAGCCATAACAAGTGCCTCACTTGGGAGAACATCAAGAAATGGGGTTTTTGTGGGCCTTCTCTCTGCTTTTTATGTGGCTATAATGAAGAAAACACATCTCACCTATTTTTCAATGTCCTTTTGCTTTAGAAATTTGGAGAATTTGGTAGAAAATTAGGAGAAGACCATTTAAGTTTTCCTTATCTTTGTAAGACTTTTGGGATAATTTGGGCCATCCTCCCACATCTATAGATTTTTTGGTAGTTGCTTGGGAATTGGAACCTTCTATTATCATCTGGTAGATCTGGTTGGAGAGGAATTGGCACATTTTCCCTAAGTGTCTGATGCAATCAAAGGAAGAAACAACCTGACTCAATCTCATTTAACAAAACTCAAAACATTTTTTCATGTCCATCAATTAGGACTCTTTTCCCTTCACAAAACTCATGATTTCAATACACCAAACTAAGTATAAGGCACAAAATCACTAGTTGAATCTTCAAAACACATCAACACAACATCATATGACTATCTCAAACTCAAGCACCACCTTTAACATCCCAAATAAGAGGACTCTCAAAGTAGTCTGATCAAATTAGCAAACTAGGCCCATTTAGGCCACCCAAACAACAATTTCAACATTCCCAAGCCCTTGCAACCTTTCTAATATTACCAAAAAGTGTAAATATGTCTACAAAAACACATTAGACCTTTCCCCAATCTTCCTTCATGATATTTCAACAATCACCCATTCAAAACCCTTCATTTTTTATTCCAAATTATGACTATTAGAATAGGATAGTCAAAAAAATGGACACAAAACCTTAAGCTTTCACCAAACCCTATTAGAAAAGGGTTCCAAATACACCCATACACCATTACAAAATAATATTACTCAAGTAGGATTTGTGTTTAACAATCAAACTCATTAAATTCCATTGTACACTGTGATTTACTAGAATTTTACTCACTTTCCAGACCTAGGGCTTCCTTGAAACCACCCCAAACCAAACATTCAAGGTCTGAAATTTTGGAATATTTTTAAATACATATGAAAATCCTTAATCACCAATTTTTAGGAGATTCAATGGTTAAAATAAGATATATTAAATTTTGAATGCTTGTTGGTTACCCTAGAACAGGGTTATGGTTGTTTTGGAAGAATTACCCATAACTTCCTCATATCTTCAAGAAATTCAACAAAATTGGTGGCATTTAAAAGAAGAATCATAGGGATTTAACCTACAATCACTTTTGTATCATAATATTCCTGTACAATTATGTACGAGGAAAAGAAATAGCATAAAACATTTAAGAAATAACAAAAAATCATGGTGAAACTTATGGTTTTACATTCAATTCTTAACCACCACCCTTCAAAATGATGGATGTGTTGGGTGAAAATTATGTAATCAGCTTTCGATAGATTACACAACTTGGACTTCAGCCACAGCTATGTGAGATATGAATCTCTCCTCTCGGAAAGGGGAGGTGCCCTTCTTACTGCTAAGAGAAACAATAGTAAATCACACAAGTAATTACAAAATGTACACGAAATTCATGGAGTGGGGGGGTGTGTTACATTCATCCTTCTCTCTTTTTTTAGAGAAGATGTTTACAATGCTTCACTTGTTGGAAGTTTCAAATTCTTGATAACCTGAAACGAACAACTAGCAGTAATGCCAATATCTCTATCTCGTCAAAGCGAAGCGTAGAGATACCAGAAGTAATTAACAACAAACAAATTAATTAAAAAGGGAAAGCTCACGAAGGCACAAAGTCGTTCTGTAGCTTTATCAGTGTTGGATCTGTGTAAGCGTACCTTTTGCTACGTTAGAAGCACAAAGTCTTCTTAGACGCAACAATTATTCGAACAGCATGAATGATTACAAGCACAAAGTCTTGTAGATCATCCAACAAAAGTATCAATGAGCACGAATGATTACAAGCACAAAGTCTTGTAGATCTTTCGACAAAGTATCCAAGAGTATGAGTAATTACAAGCACAAAGTCTTGTAGATTATTCAACAAGAACATGCAAGAGCATGAATGATTACAAGCACAAAGTCTTATAGATCACTCAACCAATGATAAAAAAAATAACAATGCAATCTAAATAACAAACGTAACACAAAGTTTACATCAACTACTTAGAGTCTTTCAGATTCTTCGAACTAATCACTACCAAATCAGATTAACTCACAAAAGTATTGAATCCAATGCAAAGTTTGGCTTGCAATCCTTTTCTTTATTAATCGAATCTCATTCACAAAGCATGAACGCAAAGTTTCACAAATTTGCTTACAAAAGGGCAGCACTTCGTTGTAAAAGGCTAAAAGATCCTATTACAATGAAAATCCCTCACATTATATAGAAAGAGGGATGAGCAAAAGAAGGAAAGAGATTGAGAAAATTAGGGAAAGTTAGGTGAGCGATTTTAGGAGATCTCACCTAACTTTGACCAAAGTCAAAGTGTAATTTGTTTTGAAAATATTACATCTTTGGACTTGGTGTAATTACAATTTACAAAATGACATTCGAAAATGTCGAGAAATATTTACAAGATGCATAAAAGGATGCACCGGAAATGTCTAACATCGGAGAACAGGAAGCTTCTTCATTTTTCTTTGCTTGGGTGCGGAGTCTTCATACTTCTTCCTGGTCTCCTGCACGAACTTTTTATTTGGAAGAACCAAGATCAAAGGACGTCACCTTTGGGATCACTTGACGAGATCTGGAGAGAAACTGCAAGGATGGTGAATCAACAGGCGTTAGCAGAAAAATTGGAAGCGGGAAGTGAGAAATGATGTTGAGCAAGTGTGAAATGAGCAACTAGGCATGGAAAACGATGCGGGAGCGAAGGGGTCCGGAATGGAAATGAGCTAGTTTGAAGAGACTAAGATAAAAACTGCCAAAAGTGTAAAGGTGCTAAAATTCAGCACCATTGCACAAAAAATGACTAAGTCTGGAAGAAAAGTGCAAAGGTGCGAAAAATAATGCCATAGTCAAAAATTGGCTAAGTCTGGAAAAAGATTGTGAAAAGTGTAAGGGCGCTAAAATTCAGCGCCCTTACATTTTTGGAGATTTCAGTCTTTGATGCAGGGGCGCTAAATTTTAGTGCCCTTGCACTTTTCAGAGTTAGAATTTATTCTGGTATTTTCAACATGTCATGGCGCTAAATTTTGGCGCTTCAGCATCTTGAGCACTTTTTTGGTAAAACAAATGTAGGGATGAATGGAAATGGCGCTCGAGGTTTGCAAAGTGTTTGTCTGCATGGAGTTGCCATTGAAATTGGAGAATAAAGAGAAAGCAAGGGTAACAACTTACAAAGATGAAACGCGAAAAACGCTGGAGAGGGATGTCGAAAAACTCAAAAAACGTATTTGCAGTTTGAAGAAAACTCGCCCAGCATGAAGAGAGGAAGAACAAAAATCATAACAATGAAAATGGTGAATTAAAACACCTTTAAGCAAAAGAGAAAATCGAAAACCTAACTCAAGTCGAGCAATAAATTTAGGCACGAAAAGTGGCACAATTGACGAAAAATGCAAAAATCATGAAGAAACGTGCCAGGGCCAAAAAAGTTTAAGTGTCAGGAAAAAGTGTAATGGCGCTAAAATTTAGAGCTATTACATTTTGGAAAAAGTTCACTTTCATGCAGGGGTGCTAAATTTTAGCGCCCTTGCACTTTTCAGACTTAGTCAAATTTTGGCTTTCAAAGCAGGAGCGCACTTTTTCAGTGCCACTGCATTTTTCACAATTCGCTAAGTACGAACAGTGAGACTTCGCGAAGGAGATCGTTTCAAAGGTCTTCGCGAGGCGAACATGGGGGAATGCTTGAATTGACTATTCGAGACTTTGGAACGCATTTTGAGGTGGCTTGAAAATCACTTCGTTATGCGTACTTGAACTTCACGAATCCTAGGAAACAGACAAGTTTCGTAGGGGGGTTATCCGTGAATCAAGCACTGCTAGATTCCATGATAACAGGATGTAGGTATAAATAGATTTTAAAAATGGATTTCAATCAGTTTCAATCACCTACAATGACCTTTTACATGACTTGATCCAATTAGTATTCCCATATTTGCATTTTTTTGCAAGTTTGCATTACAATTTTTGACAACTTTTCACATTTTTGCAATATTTGAGAAATGGACTCAAATCAACTATATAAGACCTATAACATGCCTAATGTGGCCTATTTGGATTTATTACAACACCAAATTTCCTAACTTAATCCAAGAACTCAAGCATGCCTCGTGGAGGCATGAAATCCAAGAGGTGCTCTTGCACCAGTGTCGTTTAGGGGCTTTACAGGTCTAGTACAAGGTGCATAGTATTATGAAAGAAAATATCTCATCTAAATTTAATTTAGGAGAGTCTATGTCTTATTTGGACATGCAGATAGCTTCTATCCTTGAGCTTTCTCCTTTTGTTGGTTTACAGGGGTGTATGGGAATCAGGTCAAAACCTTCTAAAAAGGTGAATAGGGAGGGGAGATGGTGTCCTCTTCCTGCTAGGACTCTCAAAATTAACACTAATGGCTCTGCTGGAGGCAATCCCAGAGATGTTGGGATTGGAGGAAAGGATCATGATAGTAGTGGGAACATGAAAATTTTCTTCTCCATTCACATGGGGGTGCAGTCTAACAATCAGATGGAGGCTTGTGTAATTCTTAAGACTTTGGAAAGAGTTGATGAGATTGGTTGGAGGGATGTGATCTGTGAGACTGATTCTATGATTTTGGTCTCTCTTCTTGAAAAGAGAGATTATCAGGGCTCTTTTTGGAGATTGGTTCTAATTGTGAAGCAAATTATTCATCTTGCTTTGAATTTTGATACCATCTCATTTGTCCACATTCCTAAAGAATGGAACAGGGTTGCAGATTGCCTGGCTAAATGGCCTTTGAAGATCAGGGGACATGGAATGTGGTTGAATGGGGACAGTGGGACCTAGATAAAAGAAACACTTTTTCCATATTTCTACATGAGGATAAAAAAGGTGTAGCCTTTGTTTTTGTTGGATAGTCTCTTTTGGTGTTGGTTGGGCTTTGGTGCATCTTTGTATGGCATTGTTTTGATGATCGAGACTACTTTTATTTTGATGACTCTAGTCATTTTGGCCTCTTTTTATACTTGGATGCTCTTTTCTGAATAAAAAAATTTCACCCCTTTTTTATTAAAAAAATTTAAAAAATTCAAAATTATACTTTTTGGAAATCCTATAATAGGGGCTACATACTTACAAAATAGATCTCTTAAGTAACTTCATTTGATCCCCCAAAAGGTGAAGTAAAATTTATTTTTATCATTAGTTTGATAGGTGCAAAGTAGTCTCCATTGAGGGTTTAATTTAAAACTTCAATGGTTCTATCTAAAAGGATTTTATCTAAGGGGGTTTGATCTAATCCTCTTCAATTAAAACCCTTTGAAATCCTCCAGGCTGAAATCATTAAATTTTCTAAAAAATGTGTTTTTAGGCAAAAATTAAGATGTCCTAGAAGTGAGACACACTATTGCGGTAGCACCGCACCAAATATTGAATCTAATTAGATAATGATCAAATAAGGTGATGTTTATGGCTTTGAGTACTCTTTGTTATGAGTAACAATCAGATAATGAGTGATGCATAGTTGGATATATGTTTTTGGGCCAAGGATTGAGTACTACTTGTTACTTGATAAATAGACCACCTTATTTAAATCTATTTTATAGGAAACCATATGAGGTGTGCATATATAAGAAAAAAATTATTTCATATTTAAGATTATGAAGATTATATTTATGTATTGAAACAGAAATAACCTAAGTTTGATCCCAAGGCTTAGAAGTGTATATTAGATGAATATGGTGAGTATGTTAATGGTTATAATATTTGGAATCCTTCAATATTGAAAATATATTAATCTAAGGTTGTAGGTTTCACGGAACATAAAGTATTTTTATCTAGGATAACCAAAGGAAAAATATTGCAAAATAATACATTTTTAGACTATGGTCAAGAAGTAAGAAGATACACATGTGGAAGAACATTAGGATGGATCTAAGGATGGAGAGAAATAAGAAGATTGAAGAGAGAATTATCATATGGATGAATATTTATCTGAATAGGCATAATCTCTTACTCCACCCCATGGAAATCCATAAGACCAAAAAACCCAAGAGATGAGTGTAGCCTGCCAATTTTTTATTATGCATTTTCTTTATCTTATATTAATGATGAACTTAGATCTATTAGGAAAGATCTTTCTTTGAAGAATCATGAGTCTTGGATGGAGGTTATATAGGAGGAGATGATAAAATTTGATATATGTGACACTTGGGATCTTATGAATACTTGAGAGAAGGAATCCCAATGGATGCAAATGGATCTTTAAGAAGAAATTTATAGTAGATGGTAAGTTGGAAAGATACTATTGGTGTAAATAGGTCTTTACCTAACTAGTTTATTAGTGGGTCATATTTACATGTTACTTTTACTTAGGTCCTAGGAATCCTTTCTAGAAGTCTTATTTTGCATCTATACCTTATCTTATCTTTTTGGAATTTAATGATTTTTTCCTCGGTCTTTTAATATTTGCATTAGTTAGTTGTCTCATAATATAGGATTAAGACACATTTCATAATCTTGTCTAATCCTATCTTTTGCCTTGTCTTTATGAGAAACTTCATTGTACACTTTGTAACATACCTCATCACACATCTCATATATCTTAATGTCAAGCAAGCTCATTTATTGCATACTCTCTTGTGGAAGTTTTTCACTGTTTTTATAGGTGGTCTTGGGTGTTGAGCTAATCTTCAGCTCCTACATCTATATAAGGCAAGCTTGGTGGAAAAAAGGTACTCCTAGAGAGAGGGAGTTGATTTTGTTGATATGTTTAAGATAACCTCCAATAGGTTCCTTCTTTCTATAGCTACTTGTGATTTTGAAATAGAGTAAATTGGCTTTAAGACTGCATTTTTACATGGAGATCTTGAAGAGGAAATTTACAAGTAAACCTATAAAATTTATTTTGAAAGGAAAAAGAAATCTAGTTTATAGGTGCAAATATTCGTTGTATAGTTTGAAGTAATATTTATGTATGTAATGTTAGAACTTTTATGCTTTTGCATTGAAGCTTGGTTTTTTAAAAGAAAGGAATATCACTTTGTATATTAGAAATAATTGATGATCAATTGCTAGTCATTTTTTTATATGTTGATGACATGTTTATTGGTAACATTAATAGGATGATTAGAACACTTAAAACTTATCTTTCTAGTATTTTTTAAATGAAGGATTTAGGGTCTACAAAATCCATCTTGGGATTGGAAATTGGAAAGGATTAAGTCCATAGAAAGCTTTGACTCAAGTAGAGTATGCTAGACTATTTTACAACAGTTTTGTTATAATTTAAAAAGTAGATGATAACCCAAGATTTAGTGCAAGAAATATAAATTATAAAACTATAAATACAAATGATTATAGAAATTAAAATAATATTGAAGAGTTAGTCTCTAAGGGATTTGTTGGCACCCCAATTTAATGTGTCTCATTTTTCTTTTTTATCCAAAAGTTATGTTTTTGACCCTATCTCACCCACTATTGATAACTAATCCAAGAAGTCTCCAATTGATTCACCTATGTAAAATTTTGTTTGAGTATATTAATTTAAAAATGGTTTTATCTTGAATACCTTAGTAAAATGTGTTAAGAGACTACACTTTATGGTCATGGCTCAATTATTTAGAATTTTTCCTAAATATTTTTTGGCTTTTTAGATTTTCAAAGGTTTCATGGATGTTAAATCTTATCCATAGTTCCTTAGTTCTCTCTAGTTCATGTTCCTCATTTATATTTACCCTTCATTCCCCATATGTCTTTACCTTCATCTCCCCCAAATTTCAAGCTTTGAGCAAAAATGAGGACTTGAAGTTCCAATTTTGTGTCTCTTTATATACCTTATTTCCCCTTCTAAAGTCTTCTTACATTTGTTCCTTGTTGAACCTCAAGTTCCAACATGAATTTGGAACTCTATTTTCTTGTTCCACACTCCCTCTTGGAGTCCACTCCCCATCAAGTGTTTCTCATTTCCCTCATGGACTTTGGATTCCTACTTATATTTGGAACTTTATATTCCAAGTTCTAATTTCTTTCCTACTCTCAATCCCACTAGTTGTGTATTCAAATCCATGGTCCCAATTTCATCCTAAAACCTGAAACCTCGAAGTAAAACATAAGGAAAATTTTAAGTGTTGTCAAAACTTTTAATGGTTTTAAAAATATCTAGAGTTATCAATAATGGTTTGAATTCCAACATAATCCATTGAAAATCTAAAGAAAAGAAAAAAGGGGCTCGTGATACATATGTTGGGTAGTGTTCAGTAACCCAAAAGCTTTGAAGATTTCCTAGTCTCTTTCAAGTTCCCTATATGGTCCTACCGTTAACACTAAATATAAGAACATAAATAAATATTTTGTAGCTTTCCCAAGGACTAGAAGCCCAAAAACCTCCACCAAGGTTTTGAGTTGCTAGTATCCTCTGACAAAGTGATAAAAGGAAGTTATTTTTGGTAGAGATTTAATGATTATTTCAAAACTTCATGGATTTTCCATTGGGACTTTAGGGGAAAACATTTAAGATAAAATTTTCCCAATTGGATTTGAGTTTTCGATGAAGCTTTAAGTGATGGCATGGATTTGTATGAGAACATCCACTAGACCAAACAAATCTAAATAAATAACCTCTAAAATACTTTTGGATCTAGTACTTCCATCAAGAAAATTAACTCTTATATTTATCAAACAAACAATCATAAAAATTAAATTAAATAGAATAGCCTAAAAACTATCAAATATATTTTTATTAATCATGGTTTGAAGACCCTTTTCACCAATGTGATCCAATCCTTGGTTCCAAAAATAAATGAATATTTAGAACCAATTACATTGATATAAACATGATAATTAGACACATCTAGCTTAAAGATAGTACCACACCAAGAGCACTTAGCAAGCACCATATTCCCTCTTGTCAAAATACAACTATTCTTATCAAAATTCACATGCACTCTAGCATCATTCATCTTAGAAATAGAATTAATTTTTTAGTAAGCCTCAAAATGTGTAACACATCGATGAGAGTTTTAGTTCTCCCATCATTAAATACTATTTTTATCTTTTATTGGCCAACAATATTGAGAGTGTTGTTATCACCAAGGAACACAGCACCACCATCACATTATTTGTAAAAAGAAAGCTACTCTTTGTGTGGATTTATGTGGTAGGAGACAACTAAATCAATAAGCCATGAATCATCACTAACAACAATTTGCAAAAATAAACAAGTATCTATAGTATCATGATCGGAGGATTCTTCTATGGAGGAATCATCAAAGGAATTCCTATTATTTTTACATATATACTCTTCACATTAACTCAATTTGTCTATTTATAAAATTCGCTCTACTTTTCCTAGGGGTTTTAGACCATCCTTTTGATTTGGATCTATATCCTTAGCCTCTTCCTTTTTTCCCAGTTAAACTACCTTTATCATTGAACATGTATTCCATCCTTCAAACCCTCATCTATGGAATTTATCCTCATTTCATTTCCAACTATAGAAGCAAAATGGTGTCTATCTTGGGCTCTAAATTATCGTAATTAATAACAACAATTCAATTTTCCCATTGTTCAAGAAAAGAACAAAGAAGTAAAATAAAATTATCATCCTCACCTCTGTAAAATTTTATTTGAGGATATTAATTAAAAATGGTGTTAGCTTGAATTCCCTAGTAAAATGTGTTAAGACACTACACTTTATGGTCATGGCCCAATTATTTAGAATTTTCCTTGAATGTTTTTTATCTTTTTCAGGTTTTCAAAGGTTTCATGGATGTTGAAACTTATACATAGTTCCTTAGTTCTCCCTAGTTCATGTTCCTCATTTCTATTTACCCTCCATTCCCCACATGTCTTTTACCTTTCATCTCCTCCCAAACTTTGGGTTTTGAGACAAAATGAGGACATGAAGTTCCAAGTTTATGTCTGTTTATATACCTCATTTCCCCTTCTAAAGTCTTCTTACATTTGTTCCCTATTGAACCTTGATTTCCAACATGAATTTGGAACTCTATGTTCCTAGTCCATGTTCCCTCTTGGAGTCCACTCCCCTCAATTGCTTTTCATTTCCCTCATGGAATTTGAATTCTTACTTGGATTTGGAACTTTACATTCCAAGTTCTAGTTTTTTCCTTGCTCTCAATCCCACCAATTATTTATGCAAATCCATGGTCCCAAGTTCATCCTAAAACTTGAAACCCTAAAGTAATATATATAAGGAAAATATTTAAGTGTTGTCAAAACTTTTAATGGTTTTAAAACTAGCTAAAGTTCTTGTCAATGGTTTGAATGCCAACATAATCCATCGACAAGTTAAAGAAAAGATAAAAGGGGAGTGATATATATGTCGAGGTGTTTTTAGGAACCCAAAAGGTTTGAAGAGTTCCTAGTCTCTTTCAAGTTCCCTACATGGCCCAACCTTTGACATTGGATAGAAGAACATAAAGAAATACGTCATGGATTTCCCAAGGACTAGGAGCCCAAAACCTCCACCAAGGTTTTGAGTTGTTAGTATCCTCTGATAGATTGCTAAAAGGAAGTTAGTTTTGGTAAATATTTAATGATTAATTTCAAAACTTCATGGATTTACCATTGGGCCTTTAGGGGAAAACAAAGATAAAATGTTCCCAATTAGATTTGAGTTCCTAATGAAGCCCTAAGTGTTGACATGGATTTGGGTCATCCCGCAATAATGCGTTCCAAACTTGGGACATCTTGATTTTTTCCTGAAATCACATATTTTTTTTAAAATCTAATGATTTAAGCCTTGAGGGATTTCATCTAAAGGGTTTTTATTGGAGAGGTTTAGATACAACCTCCTTATATCAAACCCCCTTGAATAGAACCCCTCTAGTCTTAAATCATACCCACAATGGAGTCTCCTTCGTACCTATCAAAATGCTAGCAAAAAAAAAAATTCTTTACCTTTTGAGGGATTAAATAAAGTCATTTAGAAATTATATTTTGTAAGTATGTAGCTCTTATTATAAGATTTCCAAAATGTATATTTTTAAATATTTTTAATTTTATTATTATATTTATACTTTATTTCTTGTTAATGTTGCTTTCACTAAACATCAAGGTACTCGTTTCAAACACACGAAAAAATAGAAAAATAGAGAAACATAATTCTAAAAAAAAAGTGTGCACTAGGTATTGATGTTCTTGTTTCAGAAAAAAATAATAATTTCAATACATAGAAAACAAGTTATGCATGATGACATACACCTATATCCAGAGTATAATTACTTTGACTTCAAAAATTAATTTTAAAAAATATGCAACAAAAGATTATGAAAAAATATCCATGCACTAGATATTGATGTTAAAAATTTATATTTTAAAAATTATAATTTTATCCTTTCAATAAAATTTTTATGTGACAACATAAATGTCACTTTTTAAAAATGTTTTTTACTATAAAAAATAAGTTATTAAAAGTTATGTAGAAAAATTCACAATTTACTTTATTTTATTTTATTTTAAAAATATATTTAGAATCTACACACAAATCCTCACGAGTCACTAGTTCACATCATCTCCAAATTATTAATGGTTTAGTTGTTATAGGTTTCATAAAGTGAAATTTTATAAAAAAAAATGTTGATATTAATGTCCTACTTTGACAAAAAAGTGGGACATAGTGTTGGCAAAACAAGGACAGACAACTGAGAGGGGGGGTGAATCAGTTGTCACAGAATATTTAAACTTTTTAAACTTAACTTTACTTAATTTCAGATCCGATGAATTAATAAAAAACCACAGATAATCAGCACATCAGAAACACAGAGAACACCAAGATTTTTTTATGTGGAAGCCTTATTAGGGGAAAAACCATGGTGGATGTCATTCCACAATATTATACCTATTAAAAGTATAAAGAAGAATAATGTGAATGCACATACATTCAGGCACACTGCCTAGAGCTCACTTCTCAAATACAAGAGGGCTCACTGCCCAAAGAAGACACATTGTCTTATAGCAATTTGGATTAGATCCGCAAGGTATGAACTAAGAAAATAGCTTCTACAAAAGCCTGATTACAATTATGGTTAAGCACAGAAACACTCCTTCACACTTTGCTCAAACTTCTTCACACTCTGCTTTGTAATCGAATGATTAGATCATTGTTCGCACACTTACACTTTCTCTGCTCACTCACACACTTTTACTTTGCACAAACAACCATTCTTATATATCCACAACATAGATTTACATCAACAACTTTGTCGGCCAAAATATAGAACACATACACAATGTCGGCCCAAATTTATAAGTAAATTTTTAATGTGAATCAAACACCGTCGGCCACAATATAATGAAGAATTAAAACAATATCCTCGAGTGTGTCAAACATTCAAATTTTAATCTCCAAGGATCCACAACACGTTACAACCACCATGTCAGCCAAGAACATTAAAACCCAAACACACAAGAGAAAATCACTAACCACAAGCACATCGATCAATGCAAATGTACAACAAAGATAGAGCATGATCTAGAAACATCCACAAGCACCAAGAATCATTAGAGAAGCATCCGCAGCAACTGAAATTACTAGAATCACATCAACTTCAATTAGGAACACTAACTGGAGCCACAAAAAAACTAGTAGAACACAACTGTTCATAACACAATTAAATCTTCATGCGGACCTCTGAAACTTTCAGTGGATAAACTAGATACACTCAGCAATAAACCCTTTAGTCCACAATGATTGATCATCAACGTACTGAGCAAGACACCTTCATGACCTTCACTGTTCCACTGTCAACTTGCAACTCTTTCTTTAACAATTTTCTCAATATCCTCGACATATGCAGCCTACAATACATCAATGCTAATAGTGTTGACATCAATGAAAACCACATATCAACAACACAACCACAGTATCCAACACATTATATTGTGGGTTGACCCAATTTGTATGAGACATATAAAAGAGCTCTTGGTGGGTGGCCTTTATCTATCAATGTTTGGTCGATTTATTCTCCAACCAAATTTTGTAATGGTGTATATGGAATATCTTTCTACCACACAATACCTACATGTTTGTAAAAATCATCAAATTCCCTAGATAAACATTCATCTACATTATTATATCTCAAGACCCTTATCTTGATATTTGATTGTTACTTAATGAGTTTCTTAAATTCCTTGAACTTAGAGAAAACTTAAGATTTATGTTTTAGAAAATAAATCTTGATAAAACTTGAGTAATAATCTACAAATGAAGCATAACTCATAGAGTGAAAATCCACTAGACCAAAAAAATCTAAATAAATAACCTCTAAAATAATTTTGGCTCTAGTACTTCCAACAAGAAAATTAGCTCGATTATATTTACCAAACAAACAATAACAAAAGTAAAATTAAATACAATAGCCTAAAAACCATCAAATATATTTTTATTAATTATGGTTTGAAGACCCTTTTCACCAATGTGTTCCAATCCTTGGTTCCAAAAATACATGAATATTTAGAACCAATTACATTGAGAGAAACATGATAAGTAGACGCCTCTAGCTTAAAGATAGTACCACACCATGAGCATTTAGCAAAGCATCATATTCCCTCTTGTCAAAATACAACTGTTATTATCAGAATTCACATGCACTCTAGTATCATTCATCTGAGAAATGGAATTAATTTTTTAGTAAGCCTCAAAATGTGTAACACATTGATGATAATTTTAGTTCTCCCATCATTAAATACTATTTTTTTTATGAATAGGCAGTTATCTATATTAAATTAAGATAAAGATACACATTCACAAAAAAATATGGGTGGTAAGAAGGCACACCTCAAGATTCATATGGGCAACGCCCAGAAAAACCAAAAGATCGCATGGGTCAAGCCCAGAAGTCCAAGATTACAAAACATATAAAAAGAGGGCCATTAAGTGGCCAAAGCAGTGCCAGTAGAGCCAGGAGGGTCTCTATCATCCATGTTCTTCCCCCATACATCAGCGGGGTCTAGAGTGACGTTAGGAGGAGGACCCCAACCATCATCAACATCTTTTTCCTTCTCTTTATCTTTATCCTCACGTCGGGGTGAGATTGCAAGTGCCAAACACATAAATTTTTTACTAGTATTTGGCCAACCAAAGCTAGAAGCAGGAAGGTCATCAGAGGGCCACCCAGAAGCACCACCACCACTCCCTGAAGCACCGCCAGAAGGCCACCCCTAGCTAGCCTACGGTGGAGGAGAGTGGATTCGCCGAGGAGTGCGAGAATCTCACCGAAGCAGAGGCTTAGAGTGGGGATGCACAGAACCACTTTGCTACTGGCCCAAGAGGGTGACCAACCATAGGAAGAGGTGGGCGAAGTGGAAACCCGAGCAACATTACATGGGGCATTGCCCCAATGATCCAGCAGCACTTGCAGGTGAGCAACTTCAAGTGCAACTTTGTTAGCTTGCACCTAAATCTGTAAAAGCATGTTAGAATAAATAATAGCTTTAGCATTTAAAGATACATTAATATTTGAGAATGAGAAAATATGCAAGCATTTCTATCTTTCCAGATATTGAAGAGAATTTCCACCCTGAAAGTGTGCCAAAGTTGGGTGAATTTAGTAGGAATTTTGGGAGAATCTTCCAGCAGAACCATATGCTAGGATAAAGGCTTTGGCCTAAAGGGTCGAAAGAAGTCATGAATCCAAGTTCAAAGTTGCTGAGCTCTGGGAAAAAATCAGAAAAGATGCTTAAAAGTCTTAGCTTGACCACAAAAATGGCAACGAGGGTCCTGGATCCCTAGGTGAACAAGCTGAGAAACCACAAGCAAGCCTTGGAAAAGAATACACCAAGCAAAGTGGGCGAGTTTCAGCTCAACACTTGCAAACCAAGTGGCAGCAAATATTTTATGCCAGACATGAGCGGGAAATTGAAGAAGCCACCTCTGGTTCAAACTCTGAATCATAGGAAAGTGTGGTGAAAGCCACCAGAAACCAACCCGAGGCTTGTAATTCCTGAAAGGGGTGTCTGGATACCACTTCCAGTCTTTCCACCAGGGTTTGGTTCCATGAATTCCAACCTTATGAAGCATTTCTGCAGGAATAGCATTCGCGAGACCATCATAAGTAGCACGGTCCTAGTTATGAAGTCTGTACAGGGCACAAAAATCTTCCCATGGCATGATACACATTGTGGGTCTATGAAATAACTATTGAGGGTCTAGATACCCTTCTTGTGGAATCTGAGTGCCTTAAGCCAAGGTGACTTAGCCAATGGCTGACCATTGTAAGAAAAAAGAGGTGACCACCAAATATTCTGCTGGTTGAGAGAAAGCCCATCATGAAAACTAGAGCCAGCCCAACGGAGCCAGGGCTTGACAGCCTCCCAGGCTCGCCAAATACTTTTGGCCACAAAAGTCCCAACAATTGGATTCGTTCCTCCATAACCAGAAGGGTTTGAAAGCCAATCCCCTTCTAAGCGGGTCTATGGATAGGAAAGCCTAATTGAATACAATTCCTGAGAAGAATTTTTTAGGCCTCATCCCCAGTAAGGGCACGAATAATCCATTTAACACATAAAGTAGTCCCTTGTCATTGAGTGGAGAGAAACCCAAGTCCTATAGAATCTCTGGGAAGGTAGTAGAATTCCCAAGCAACACGGTGAAACCCTCTGTGAGATTCAGAGGAGGCCCAAAGAAAATCTCGGAGCAATTTTTCAAGCTTGTCGTAGGCAGCTTTGGAAGGGGCCCAATAGGAAGAATAGTAGACATGGGTAGATTCTAGAACTTTGGAGCACACCTAAAATTTCCCGGCTAGAGAGAGGGGCTTGGTAATCTAGTAGGCAAGCTTTTGCTCGACTCTAGAGAGCACAACTCTCCATAGCTCAACTGTGGACTCCTGGAAAGCAAAGGGAATGCCTAGAAACCAAAAAATATCTCTTGGCCCAATCCACTTCCAACCATATTGCTGCAACCAAGGAGGAGAAGGCAAGATAGACTATCTATAGCACAAAGTTTTGTGCCACTGAATGGAAGAACCAGAAGCAAGACAAAAGATGTTAAGACAATCCAAGGCTGCTTTAATAATATCTTCTTCCTCGAAGAGAGTGAGGAAAGAGTCATCAGCAAAATGGCCATTAACTAGTTGAGCTTGAGAGTTGGGTAGAGAGATGCCCCTGACACGTTGTTGGGAAACCGCGTTAGCCAAAAGGTAGCCAAATCCCTCAATAGCAAGCACATACAAAGAGGGGGAAAGCAAGCACCCTTTTTGAATGAACAAAAGAGTCCAAAGGCAGAGGATTGATGACCATTAATGGTGATGCAAGCAGAGGCATCCACAAAGAGCATTCAAACAATCTGAATGTAGTTAGGCCCAAAACCCAAATCTTGTAGCATAGCAAGAATAAAAGGCCATTCAATACAGTCATAGGCCTTCGCAAAGTCAATTTTGATAAACATGGCTTTCTAGTTTGAAACCCTGACCCATTCCATGCCTTCCCAAACAACAATAATATTGTCCAGAATAAACCTGAATTTGATAAACCCAGTTTGTTCCAGCGCACAATTTGAGGTAAAAGATGGCAGATCTTCAGAGCCAAAGCCTTGGCGATGATCTTGTAGAAGATATTGCAAAGCATGATAGTTTTCCAGTTGCAAATGTCTTTCAGGTCACCAGACTTAGGTATGAATTTTATATTGCCTTTGTTTATTAAGTTACCTAAAGAATTAGCATGAAAAGTCTTTAAGTAAACACGATGCATATCTTGCCCAACATAGTCCCACAGCACCTTGTAGAATTCACAAGGAAACTCATCAATCCTCGAGGCTTTTTCATTAGCCATGGAATGGACAGCCTCTTGGAGATCATCAATTGTTAACAATTGTTCACAAAAAAAATTATGGGCTGAGGAAAGCCTATTTGACACTATAGCAAGGCAATCCTAAAGGGCTAGTTGTCGCACAGGCATGGGTTCCTGTGCAATGAAAACCTGCTCATAATGATGCACAAAGGCTTGGAGAATGTTTGGAAGCTCAGAAAGCACCTGAACATCATCTTTAATTTTTTTAATTCCCGGGGATGAGTGCTTGGCATGCAAAGCCAAAAAAAACTCTTTAGAGGCACGATCACCAATTTTTAACCAATGTAACTAGGCTTTGATTTGCGCACCTCTGGCAACATAATTGTCTACAACTTGCTTTTTGTGCCTTAATTCCACCACCCTGACTTTCAATGATGGAGAAAAAGGGCTAGCCATGAAATCCTCAGTAGCTGAGCGGAGGTCAATGGTGGTAGCCTCATAAGACCGCCAATGAAAGATAGCCAATTAGCACCCATAAATAGGTAGAAATCTAGCCGTGTGGGTGGTAGAATCATTCCACCAAGTAATCCATCATGTATGATGAGCTGGCCTGCACTCCATATTCCAAACTTTGCGAATGTGGGCCAAGGTAGGCTTGTGTCAGAGTAAAGACGTGTTTAGAAAAAATTGAGTTTTACACGTGCAAGGCTATCAAGTCTCCCATTCAATGCGAAAAGAAATGGGGAAGTGGTCTGAAAAATTCACATCCACTAACGGCTTAACCAGGAGAGAAGAGTTGTCAAAAGAGAAAAAATATTGCGCCTAGATCATGGCATGATCAAGACACTTAAATATTCTGTTAGAACCAGCCCTAAAATTACACCAAGTGTGCCAGAGAGAATCAGAATGGTGGTGGCCAATGTTGGGATCAAAGAGCCCCAATTTATTGAGCATGTAAAACCACGCCTCCCTTCCGCCAGTTGCCCATCTAAAGGCAAGGTTCCATCTTTGTCATACGCCATCTCAACCATATTGAAATCCCCACATAGTAACCAGGTAGCAACTGGCAATGAATCAACAATCCAACACTAGAGCAAAGAATGTTCCACAACATCATTAGAAGCATAGACATTAATAATCCCAAAAGAATGATTATCAATGTTGAGAAGGATGCAAATGATCCGATGAGTGGGATCATACCTGTGGTCAACCACACAAGAGTTCCACCGTGGGGAAAAAAGGGTGACAACTCTACAACGTCTGGCATCATGAGCAGTACAAAACATTTTACTAGTTGGCCAAATAGAGCGACAAGCTGAAGCAAGCAAAAAACCAAAAATTTTAAGTTCTTGGAGACAAAGCACTTCAATACTAGAATACTTATGCAAGGTATCCCTAAGAAAATACTTTCTAGAGAGGTCTGTCAGACCTCAAACATTCCATGAGAGGAAATTCATGAATGAAACTCCTCCATATTATCGAAGTTTGGTTCCTCTTCATTCAGAGAAGAGAAATGATTATGCAAAAATTCTGGCGGAACTGACCCAATCTAGATAGAAAGAGAGGAAAATCTCCGCTTTTCTTGAACATATTCCCCTTCTTCCCTAGGAAGAGAAGGGCTACAAGACCGCCTTTGAGCTCCCATCATGGGAGGAGAAACATTCAGTTGTGCTATCATGATAGCAGTAGGATGAGGCGTTGCCTTTGGCCTAGGCTATGGCGGAACATAATCAGCCCCAACAGGAGCTTCCTTCCCCTTCATTGAAGGGTTTGAAACAACTTTCGTTGGTTTGAAGGCCTTGGGGGCCAACCCATAACTAGTAGACTTACTCTTGTGGTTCGTAATTGTAGTCCATTTCTAATCAAGTTTGGAAACAGAAGCATCCGTCGGATGAGGCTTTTCAACATCTCGTGGCGAAGAAGGTGTACAAGGCACTGCCAAAGAGCAGTCCTTGATCTTGTGGTCTATAGACTGACACCTATAACATGTGTTGGGTAGATTAAAATAAGTAACCTTCTGGGTATGTCGGAGAGCTCCAATTTGGAAAGGTCCACTTCCACACAAATCCTTTTCTGGGGTCCGGCTTGAAAGAACCTATCTGGCTCAATGCAAATAACCCTCCCCAATGAGGAAGCAATATGATTCAAAAAAGGCACACAAGGCAAGGGTAAACCAGGAAATTCAATCCAAACCAGAACCTGCAACTTGGTGTCATTCAAGATAGCAAAGTCTCGGGTCCATGCCTAGAAAACTAACAAAGAAGACTGAACATACCAGGGACCATGGGCTAAGATAGCCTGGACATGATTGACCTCCGCAGAGCAGAACAAAAAGAAACCCTTGGTTAAATTTTGGACCATGTCAAGGCAAACCCCATGAGGGACCTAGGCCTTGCTGACCCACTCTTTAAGCACACTTTTAGGGGGAGTTCTCCCAAAAAAATACTCGAAAAAGGGTGTGCTGCTCAAGCCATTAACAAGCAATATCAAAATCTGGTAAAGGAAAACCACATCAGTTGGTGAATCAGAACACTTACCTTGTGAAAGACTTTTGGAACAAATTTTTGGGGATGTTTGTTTGGAGGAGGAGCCATTGAGCAAAGTCAACGAACTGCTAACACCAGCATGAACTGTCGGGTTAGAGCTGGTGGAAGGCATATTAAAACACAAAAACCAAACTAAATGTGGTCTTACACATAGGAAAAGAGGAGTTTCCTGCGTTAACAGAGCAGTATGACGCAAGAGGGGCCAAGAATTACCACAAACAACACAAAACCCTAGTAGAGATCATAAACTTTCAATCCCGTGTCATTAAATACTATTTTTATCTTTTATCGGCCAACAATATTGAGAGTGTTGTTATCTCCAAGGAACACCTCACCACCATCACATTATCTATAAAAAGAAAGCTACTCTTTGTGTGGATTCATGTGGTAGGAGGCAACTAAATCAATAAGCCATGAATTGTCACTAATAACAGTTAGCAAAAATAAACAAGTATCAATAGCATCATGATCAAGATAATTTTTCTATGGAGAAATCATCAAAGGTATTCTTATTATTTTTGTATTTATTCTTCACATTGACTCAATTTATCTATTTATAACACTTCACTCTACTTTTCCTAGGGGTTTTAGACCATCCTTAGCTTCTTCTTTTTTCCAATTTTGAACTACCTTTATCCTTGAACATGTATTCCATCCTTCAAACCCTCATCTATGGACTTTCTCCTCATTTCTTTTCCAAGTATAGAAGCAACAAGGGTGTCTATCTTGGGCTCTAAATTATCGTAACTAATAACAACAATTCAATTTTCCCATTGTTCAAGAAAAGAACAAAGTAGTAAAATAGAATTATCATTGAATATATTTCAATATCTACACTAATTCATTTTCAAGGATTACAATCCTTTGATTAGGTACAAATTTTTGTAATGATATTCAAGCCATAAATACTAATTCCACATAGCCTTTATGAGAGGAAATATGCTAGAGTAGTATATAAAATACATAATACAAAATAATAAGAAAGAATATCTCATCTAACATGAGATATATCACAAACAAACTCTTAAAAAAAATCTGACATCCAAAACACTGAGAACTTAACATATTATCTCAAGAATGAAATTAGAATAAAGTAATAAATTTCTTCGTGTAGAACTTTAGTAGCATTAAAAATCCCAATTACACTCCTCATGTGACCAATCCAAAAGAATATGGGAGCCACACATCCCACTCCATGTCTTCCTCGAGATCCTCTCACCATATATTTAACCTACTTGAGATGCTCCAATGTATACTCATACCACTACATATGTGCTTTCTTTTATAGGACAAGCTTGAACAAAATCAAGTGCTAAGTGATATTACATAAATCATAAGCCTAAAACCATGTTTTCACTAAACCACGAACCCCAAAATTAAATATATGTCCAATGTCCTATAAAACTTACAAGTGTCCCCAAGAATACCTATCCTACTATGGTATATGTATCCTAAGATGCACCATCACAAAATAATAATACTACACATTATTATGTAAGGTGTACAACAAACCTTTCCCAAAATCCTTCCACTTGTATAAATTGCATAAGAGGCCAAAGAATAAACTAAAACATACAGAGGGAAATCCTTATAGAAAACATGCACCTTCTAAACTTAAATGTGCTCATGTGATCCATTAAAGCATCTACACTATCAACCATGATGATCACCATCTCAACCAAAATCCTCTCATCCTACATCATACAAATGAATGATAAGAACCTAGCCAAGGTGATGCACACTATCACATAGAAACATCATGTTACATCATACTTCAACTTCATATTTGAAGAAAAACACCAAGTGTAAATAATAACAAACAGGGTCAAGTAGATGGCAATTACTCACCTACATAATTGGAAAACCAGCCACAACTTGTCACACACACATACAACTAAATACACCACACATCAAGATAAACACATCCATTAGTAGACATATTGCTAATCACATATCCATCTCAATCTACAATATTGTCCCTATAAATACATTATAGTGTATAAATTCTATCTCCATCAATAATAGACACATAGACATGCAAAAATTCTAAAGACCTCTAATACAATCCAATGATACATATATCTCCCTAGGATTTCTAGAGATTGGGAAATGCCTAGTTTGGTGCTAACCATATCATCTAAAAATCCACCAACAACACTCACAAGAAAGGTGTGGTTCATATCATCAAAACCATCTAGTATCAAAGATGACACATAATGATCTACAAATTACAACCAAACCATTGTAAATTAGAGCATAATTCTTATATAGTTTTTTGGTCATTCTCTAACCTTGCACATAAAAAAAGATAGAGATTAAAGATCCCCATACTATTACTAAAAAATAATGAAGTGAAATAATAGCAACTAACCATAAACATGACAATGATCACAATAGCTCCACAAAAACCTCAAATCCAATGTCATGGGAATATAAATCTCCAAGGAAAAGAATATGTTAGACACACAAGACAACTGAGAGGGGGGTGAATTAGTTGTGCATTAAAATCTTCAAAAACTTATTAAGAATGTAGACAAATGAAACAACACATCCACAAACATTCACAATAGAACACTAGATTTTAATGTGGAAAACCCTATAAGGGAAAAAGCATGGTGAGAATTAGCTCACTATATGAAAACCAAAACCGATTACACTAGGCTCACTACCCAGAGGACTCACTCTCCAAAAGAAAAGGCTTACTGCCAAGGGCTCACTACCTAGGAAGATCACTTCTTTTGGATTACAAAGAAATAGTTACAAGGAGGTTCACTACCTTCTAGAGAAACTAGAGAAACCACCACAATGTCTCTTTACCATCCGCAACCTTCAACTCACTGCCACCAATGACTTCTGGCACACTAAACTATAGAAACCTTCTACTCACTACTTTTGATAGCCTTAGGAATTCTTGCTCGCACTTAGATCTCAACTCATGATCACACATACATCACTCCATGCCACACACATCTCCAAAGATTTGAATTTTCATACATGTCTTCGGCAACTTTGAATAACCTTTTCTAGGTTGGCTTTAATAAAACTTATGCACCCAAACGTTCAACCACCAAATAGGTCAGCACCAAACACCTCTACAATGGAAATAAGTGATGGCATACCACATAAAGGTTTAACCAGGACCCAAATCTACACCAAAATGCTACAACAGGCTTCCACAAACCATGAAGCTCCTTCGCAAACAATGTTAACACACCAAGTTGACCAAACTAACATTGACACTATCAGGAAACCAAATTCACACTTTACCAAGGCTGAAAAAATATTGCGGACTATGTAGCAACATTATACAACATCCTAGAATATTCCAACATCAACAGAATATTCAAAAACATTGGCGCAAACACATGGAACTAAGAATACTATCATCCTATGTAACTAGTCAACCTACCATAGAGATACAACTCATGATCCAAGCTTGCGGAATAGTTGAGCACTAAACAAACCAAGGGAAGGTATATACAAGCAATATTAACACATTCCCAAATCTGCAAGACAAGAAACTTCAGCACAGAGAAATGCAAAACAATTCCATTTCTCCTAGATATCCCTCTTCACAAGCTAGAGACAATCCAACACATTTTCAAACATATCTTCTATCGTTGCAGAACCTGAAACTCTTGATATAACACCTTCATATGCTTATGATCATGTTCAAACTACACAAGCACATCTTCAAGAATGAAGAAATTTGGAGCAAAATACAAAACACTTCCTAGACACCTTATTTAGTCTTTATGCAAATTTTCTCAAAAGAACTTGGAAACCAAGTAGCCCTATTGCATCTAAAATACCTACTCAACACCATAGACACCATCTGCAACACTTGCACAATATCATACACACCTTCTCAACATATCCATACCAAAGGTTGACATCAATGACAACACCGATGATAGTATAGTGCAACAATCTCCACCTTTGTCATTGATGGAAACATCTGCTAAAAAACCATCAACAACAAAAGCAACTTTGTATCTCCAATACTCAAGCAGCTCTCCCCCTTACTTGAACATTTATTTCCCTATTTTTTTCAAACTTCTCTCTCCCCCTTTGACATCAATGGCAAAGGGAAACACCTACACACTTCACTTCAAGCACAAAATGTGCTCCCCTTGACTACACTAGCCAACACACCACTACTTGATCCCCCTGAGAGGTAGCCAAGTCATCAGTCCAAGACAAAGAATACATCTTGAATTTCTCCCCTAGACAGATGCACAATCTTAAGCATCTAGTTGAAAGGAGGGGCAATAAACCCTAGATTATGTCTGAGATGCTCAAATGTATCTTTTGGAAGATCCTTTGTGAAAATGAATTATATTTGATCCTTTGTTGGCACATATTCCAACTTCACTTCCTTCTCAACAAATTTCTCCCTTAGAAAGTGATACTGGATAGAGATATGCTTTGTTCTTGAATGCATTACAAGATTTTTTGAAATGTTGATAGTGCTTTTATTATCACATACGATAGGAATAGGTTCATCATATGATATTATGATATCCTTAAATGTCTAATTCATCTGTTGCACATGTGTACAACAAGATGCTACAATAATATATTCTGCCTCTGTAGTAGATAATGACACTGAATCCTACTTCTTACTTATCCAAGAAACTAGCCTGTTTCCAGGGGAGAAAGAACTTCCACTTGTACTTCTTTCATCCACACAACCCACCCAATCTGCATCTACATGAGCATTCAAAGAGAAAGTAGTATCCTTAGAATACCATAGACCATAGTCAAGAGTGCCCTTCAAATATTTGAATGTCCTTTTGACTACTACCACATGTGACTCTCTAGGATCTTCTTGAAATCTTGCCATAGGACATACTGCATGCATAATATCAAGTCTAGTTACAATTAGATATAGTAATTCCTATCAAATGATTCTCTGCCAAGTGGACCAAGATTGAGGAATGAAATTTCTCTAACCATAAATAATCTCGTCATCATAACTATACTATACTCATGTCTAGCTTGAGGTAAAGGATAATTTGAATCTCTATTAAAACTTCATTAAGAGTCACCATTCTAACATATGATCTCTAAATGCAGAGATCTCCAACCTCACCCAAGTCTATCCAACATCCATGAGCACCCAATAGACCATCTCACACCAATTAAACTCTAACTACTTCAATGTAATATCTGAAATCTCTCAAAGAAAAATGATCATTATAATCAATACTAGAAGACTACCTCAAATCACCACCAAAGCTCCCTCTACATGATCAATATAGAATCTAGGAACTCGCCATTAAATCATGATTTACATAACAAAAGATCATGTCTCCAATAAACATATATTCTCCCAAGAGCACCTATCATGTCAAAACTCCAATCAATAATCAAAATTTCACCATGGCACAATGACACCTATCCTCTAAACTAAGGATCATCTATCAAACTAGCAAATCCATATCACTCCAAAGCTCCCAATGAAATTGATACCAAGCTACTCATGGAATTGTGATAAGAATCTCTCAATTGAAGATTTCCTATGGCCCTCACACAATCCAAGAACATAATTGCAACACTATCAATTCCTAAGGTAGAACCATGATCTCCAAATAAGGAGATGGAACCAACTATGTAACTACACAAAGCTTCGATTGAAACATGATCCAAAGCCTCTCACACTAACATAGTCAACAACTATAGGTACCAAAAAATAATTATCCTAGGCACTCCAAACAAATTCTCTTTACCACATAGTGATGAGGATACCAATACACAAGTGACCAAGAAAAGACCAACCAAAAAAATCAAAATCAATACTAAAAGATATGTAGGTATAGATAGTCCACATCCAAGTTATATATGCAACTTGTAGGTCTTGACAACCCAAAAAAATTGCACAACTCATAGATCTCAAAAAATGCAACATATAGGTGCAACATTACATTAGTAATCATGTAAAATAGAGACAATCATATATTAGCATTTAGATTTTCCACAACTCAAAGATCAAATCTAGATCCAATTTGCTACAAACCCACAAAGTAATGACAATTTAGGAACCCAACAAGCAACACTACAAAAATGTTAAGTGAACAAAGCACATACCAACACTTCCACACTTGTTTGCATCAAATTCATCACTTGTAAAAAATACCTATAAAATATGTATTAGGAAGTATGAAAGCCCATTTTCTATTATGCCACTATGTAGATTTTGAAAATATACGCACTTTCAAAAAAATCATAAAAACTCCTCCAAACACAAAAGATACCTCCCTAGAAAATGACCTTCAATTTAAATAATGAAACAAAGTTTGAAACCCTCTAAGACTCACCATATGACCAAAGGGGTGAAAATATCAACACATTACCATGCATCCAAGGGCTACGCATTAACACTTTTGTTCTACCACCATGTGACCATTCTCTTAAAATTGGAGAGGCCCACTTAAAAGGTAAAATTCCAGATTTAATTAAAATCATAAGTGGGTTTTTCTTTTATTTATCCATCTCCCATTTTTTACTTAAGGAGAAACCCACCATTAATTAGTTAGCCGATAGATTATATGTAGTGTGAGGTTTCCATCAGAAGTTATTTTACGTTGTTAAATTATCAATAATCAATTTATAAATAACTGAAAAATATCATATCAAATGTCACTTCAAATCATTCAACCATCCTCAGATTTCAATGTAGAGGAAAATCATATCAAATATCTGATACAGTTTGATTTGTCCTAAATCTCTTAATGCATTTTGTACAGCTGCATTTGTTGTACATCACCACTCAATATATATATATAATGAAAATTGTAAAGAAAAATATAAAAAAAATACAGCAGCCTACTCCATAGACCATTCCACGACATTCCACGACATTCCACAAACAGAAATTTGAAGAATCCATGCATATTTCAGAGAAACATAAAAATATGTACTATTTTATGTTGCGCAATATTAATTTAATTTTCCAAATCTTGCCATTGCATCATAATATTTGTCTTCTATCAATTTGCAGGAATCCTTGTCGAAACTAGAAGGACCATTATGCTATTCGTAACATAGGCACTGACTCTCTGTTACTTGAACACTGACCTAGGAATTCCTCCAGCTCAGGGTCACATGATTCCCTGAATTTATTTGAATCATGTCATACTTCATAGCTTCTACTGTTGAAAGCCTTTTGTCCATCATGTTACGAACCCTGCTGCTTGCAATCCAAGTGGCTTCAAATCATTCCAATCTACAGTAAAAAAAAAAAAAAAAACCCTAAATGCATAATGCCAATAAAACCCTTTTTTTTTTTTTTTCTTGGCCTATAATCAATCCACCTTCATGTTTCACAAAACCATTCATTCTATTGCCACCATATATAAGCTTTCTTACTCTTGCTCGATCATCCATCTGCCACCTGCAGCATAAATATTGGACAGAATCACATATGTTGCAGCATCTTGTGGATTCAAGCTAAGCAAATTCTCAGCAATCGGAATTCCTAACTCTATATTACCACAAATTGTACAAGCACCAAGTAGTGTCTGCCACACCATAATACTATTGGATGCTGTGTGTATGGTTGCTAGATATCAAGCTGATCCAAAAGAAACTCATTTTACTATTGTAAAGAGAATTTTCAGGGACAGTTGATGTTGGGCTTTGGTATCCTAAAGATAATGATCTTACCTTGAGTGCTTATACTAATGTGGATTGGGCAGGAGATGTAGATGATAGGAAAAACACTAGTTGTGGTGCCTTCTTCCTAGGGAAGAAGCTGGAGTCTTGGTTGAGTAAAAAGCAAAATTTAATTTCCCTATCTACTATTGAGGTAGAGTATATTGTTGTTGCAAATAATTGTACTCAAGTATTGTGGATGAAACAGATGTTGAAAGAAATTAGAGTAGTATATAATGAGTCTATTGTCATATACTGTGACAACTCAAGTGCAATAAGCATATCAAAGAATCCGGTGCTACACTCTAAGACCAAGCATATATCAATCAAGTTTCACTTCCTGAAGGAGAAAGTGGGTGAGAAAGAAGTCTAACTGGAGTATGTGCCTACCAAAGAATAGATTGCAAACATTTTCACCAAGCCGTTGTCAAAGGATACTTTTGAGTATCTCAGAGGGATGCTAGGGGTTCTGTTGTTGATATGTGGTTGTCATTGATGTCAACACTATTACCATTGATGTATTGTAGGTTGTATATATCGAGGATATTGAGAAAATTGTTAAAGAAAGAGTTGCAGGTTGACAGTGGAACAATGAAGGTCATGAAAGTGTCTTGCTCAATACATTGATGATCAGTCATTGTGGACTAAAAGGTTTATTGCTGATTGTATCTAGTCTATCCACTAAAAGTTTCAGAGGTTCGCGTGAAGATTTAATCGTGTTATGAATAGTTGTGTTCTGACAGTTTTTTTTTCAGTTAGTGTTCCTGATTGAAGTTGATGTGATTCTAGTAATTTCAGTTGTTGTGGATGCTTCTTTGATGATTCTTGATGCTTGCAAATGGTTCTAGATCATGCTCTATCTTTGTTGCACGTCCGTGTTGATCAGTGTGCTTGTGGTCGATGATTTTTTCTCTTGTGTGTTTGGGTTTTTATGTTCTTGGCCGACATGGTGGTTGTAACGTATTGTAGATCCTTGGAGATTAAAATTTTAATGACTGGCACACTCGAGGATATTGGTTTAAGTCTTCATTATGTTGTGGCCGACAGTGTTTGATTCGCATTGAAAATTTACTTACAAATTTGGGTCGACATTGAGTATATGTTTTATATTTTATTTTGGTTGACGAAGTTGTTGATGCAATTCCATGTTGAGGATATATAAGAGCGGTTGTTTGTGCAAAGTTATGTAGCAAAGAAGTGTCAGAGAAAGAGCAAGTGTATGAATAGTGACCTAATCATTCGATTGCATAGCAGAGTGTGAAGAAGTTTAAGTGAAGTGTGAAGGAGTGTTTATGTGCTTAACTGGGACTGTAATCAAGCTTTTGTAGAAGTTATTTTCTCAGTTCATACCCTATGGATCTAATCCAAATTGTTGTAAGACAGTATGTCTTCCTTGGGCAGTGAGCCCTCTTGTATTTGAGCAGTGAGCTCTAAGCAGTGTGCCTGAATGCATGTGTATTCCCATTATTCTTCTTTATACTTTTAACAGGGTATAATAATGTGGACTGACATCCACCGTGGTTTTTCCTTTAACAGGGTTTCCACGTAAAAAATATTGGTATTTTCTGTGTTTCTGATGTGCTGATTGTTTGTGGTTTATTGTTCATTCATATGATCTGAGATTAAGTTAAGTTTGAAAAGTTTAAATATTCTATGACAACTGATTCACCCCCCACCCTCTCAGTTGTTTGTCCTTGTTTTGCCAACAAATACTAGGTTTAATGGCATTGAGTAGATAAAATCTTCAACCTCAATTAATTGTCCAATGAGTTGAAGAAAGTCAGCCATGCAAGCATAGTGCTTGTCTCTTGGTATGATACATTGATCCCTACTCTTCAAATGAAAGTAGTAACGACCTTCTACTACAACTACTACAAGAGCATTATGGTAGCAAATGTGAAGAACTCCAAGAAAATTTATACGGTCAAGCTTCACTTGTGTTCTTTGCATTGGTTCAAAAAAAATTAATGGCATCCTTGCCTTCTCCATGCTGTGCATATCCTTAAATATTCATAAACATAACATATTGATTTGGCTATGGACTTCAACTTCTTTTTGATTTTTTGAAAAACTGTTTTTCTTTGACTATGTCTTTCTTACCTTCTGTTTGGGATCTGTTGAGGACCTTCATGATACAAGAGAACCATCAGACCTCAAGGGCATGCTAATGTAAAATGGTCTCCCTTCACTTTCTTCATAGCTGTGATAAGTGATAGGTAAAAGAGGCATCTTAGAGGAAGCCTCCAAATTAGGTAGAGATTGAAAAAGAAATATTGTAGCTGACCTGTAATCATACATGAAAGTTATAGATAGAATTGATTTAAAATGAAATAAAACGCAACAAAATTGAACCAACCATGTACATAAAAAATCTCGGTTAAACCATAGCAAGTGATTTTCCTCGAGAATCTGCATAAATCGTGTTGTGTTGTCAATGATGTCGATGATAAGGATTTTGGTTTAAACAAGTGACTTGTTTACATGCTTCATTTGAAATCACACCAATAGATAGGTCTCGTCAGAGAAACTAATGTCCTTTCAAATGAACCACCTAAACAAATCAAAATTTAAAAGATGTTTAAATTTGTTCATAATAAAATTATCACAGACCACCTAATTTCAACACTAACAAGAATATAGCCAAAATACATATAAATTTGCAGGTGTTAATGCTTAACATTGTCACTTAATATGGTCAATGTTGAAAATAGTTTTTCTAATTATTTTTTTACCATTTGACAACTGTTTTAAAACAGATTGACATTTATCTTTTAAATAACATTTTTCTTCTATGCAATAACACTGCAGATTCGTTCTAGAGAGCCCCAGAAAGCATCTACACTGTCCGCACAATAAAAGTAACAGGAAATTTGATCTATGCAAACCTTCCTTGGAAGAAGCCACCTGCTTCCTGCTTGCTCTCTTAACCGCACAAAGTATTTTCTGAGGTTCTCTGGTTATGCCCAGACCATATCCCGTGTGGGCTAGAAATCTAGACATCTTTGGTATTGTTTTGAATTTATTTATATAATCGTATAATGATTCGTAAGGACACTACAAACTTTGGCAAATTTGAAGTTAATTTTGAATATTTTATATAATAATTTACATTGACACCTGATTCTTAATGTTACAGTGTCGATTGACATACAGCTGCAACTCTCACAAGACTCACCAAGTGCATGTACCGCATGGGAATCAAGAGCAGGGAAACAATGAATATGTCTATAGAACAATGAAGTGTACCACCATGAAGATGACACTTGCACCACTATAAAGACAAAGGAAAAATATAGTAAATATGGTACACAGATTTCAAAGGTGGCTGGCTTCTACCTATCTGAATGGACTTATAGCTACATTTGATTTTGTAGTCATGGTTTTAAGCAGCCCTGCCAAAAACCATGTGCATAAGGGATGGGACACTGGTAATCACATCATATGTCAGCATATTTTTGTTCACATACATTTTGTTTCAGGTTATTTGGAGCTATAGTCAAACAAATAATTGCATGTTAAAAGACACTAAAAATAAAATAGAAAATAGAATTAAAAATTAAATCAAGTCTTTTGCAATGGAATATAACATACTTTATTTAACATAAGAATGTATGTTATTAAAACACGTATTAAGATATTTATAAATCATATCTTTTTTTTCACAAAGATAAGATTGATAACTAGGAGAGTTTTAGTTGAGATATTGTTTTTATTAATCTTTATTTATAAGAGATTATCTCTGGAGAATTTATTGTAAAATATAATGTTATTTTGAACAATAAAATAGATGACAAATCCTTTTCAATCTTTTTAAAAGACTTTTTAACTCTTTTTCCTTTCTTTTTGTTTTTGTTTTTTTCTTAATTTTTTTTTGTTGTATATATTTGTATCTTTAAAACTATAGTGTCTAATCAATCTTTATAGAAAAATAATATATGATGTAGTAAGATTAAAGAAAACAATATGTTTCAAGACATTTTTTTTTTATATTGAACAAAGCAGATTACAAAAAAATGAGAGCTAACAGCAGGTAGCTGAAAAGAATGAACATGACAAAGCATCACAAGAAATACAACAGCTAGAAGGCTGAAAGTTCATTACATATATTGAATAATTTTACTTTGCTAGACATTACTAGCCGACTGAAATTGCAACACTTGGTCTTTAATCCGCTGAAGATGATCCTTGGCTGCCATATTCTTCTTGCATAAAATTGGACATTTTTTGACTTGTAGATATAGGTAAGTTTCACAATCAAATGATAGTGTAGAATTGTATATAAAATTTATTTCAATCATATATTTTATCTCAATATTAATAGAAAAATGCAAGTGACATGAAATAGAGAGATAATATTCAAATAATGGAAGAAACTTTTAGATCAATTCTACGCACATGAAATGACAAAAGAAATTAATACTTTGTCCTATAGAGTTGGTAACCACACAAGTTTTCAATGTTTCTTTCTATTATAATGACTTCATGATGTGATTGGTAAAGGAGATTTGTAGCCACTTCCAACTAGGCCTCTACTTTTATGCCCTCCACCAATATACTTTGCAACTTATATATGATCTTCCTCCACAATCTATGTCATGACATGAAAACAATAAATTTATTGTTATAATTTATTGTTTCAACTTTGAAGGTCCCTCTATGTAAACTATTACAAACATATTTTAGTACACTTTTTAAATCACTTAAACAACAATTAAAATTTGTTATTTTATTTGATTACTTCACACTCAAATAAAATTGTGTTATTTTAAAAAGAATCCCAATCAAAATTATAAGGGTGTGAAAACAACATACTATTTAATGTGCTCAAAGCCCTTCGTTAGTTTTTACAGGCCATCAATCTAAAAAAACACTATATTCATGGTATCTGATGACTATCAATTGATCCCACAACTATTTTCTACTACCAGTTGACACTTAAGATGTTTTTTTTCAAGTCCATATTAAACCACAAAAAATGATGTTGAGAGAGATGAACAAGGGATAATTATGGAGTATTATTGTTGTATAGCCAGCTAGCCCATGTATGAGCATATATACAAAACAAAGATGATCGGTTAAGGAAAAAGGTTGGTTGTTTTGTGCATTTATTTTAGTTATGGTTACAAGGACAATGATACAATAGTAAATGGATGAATGGTGGAGAAGTCTCATGTTGGTTTTTTATTTTCACCCGTCATTTTTTAGTTTTCTTCTTTCTTTAACACCATTATATGCCAAAAAATCATGTATTTGTCGATGTCTCTAATGTAATAAAATCCATGACTATTGAGGGCTTTATTTTCTTTAATTTAATTGATTGCAGTCAATAATTTGGTTGACACCCTATGGCTATTCAATGGAGCTATGAGGACTTTTTAGCTTTTAGAAGTAATCTTAATACTTAGTCATAAGTGTGAAAAATAGGTATGACTTTCCAATGTATATTAAAGATGGAAAGGTTGTTTTGGAGATACTTTTTGGATGGTCAAAAGCCCTATTCATTATTATGAAATAATTGATTTTACCAACAAAATGATCCCTTTTTACTATCATTTCTAAGATTTTTTAATCTTATGGTAAAGGGATTTTGTGCAAGTGAAATGCAAGTGTGGTGGCACGGGGATGATGCTCAATAGAGATGTTTTTAATCTATGTATTAATCCTAATTTCAATCACGCTTTCATGATATGTTTGATTATTGCATGCTCAAATAGATCTCTCTATTGACAAGGATTTAATATTTTCCAATCACAAATGCCCTATGGTAGTTGTTAAACAAATTAACCCTAATGAACCTATGTCCAAAGATTTAGCATTCTCCCATCACAAATATCTTTTTGTAGGCTAGGTATAGCATTTTTCAAATGTTATTGGACTCATTCATTGATGTCTATTGATTCAAGATGATTTTTTTACCATTCTTGGACTAGTTTGGCTTTTGTGTGGGTGAAAGTGCAATGAAGAACACATGGAAATGAGAAGTGGTTCTATGTTAACCCTTAGGATTTGTATTTAAAATAGAAACACAAAATTTTCTTATAGTTTGAAGTTGCCATTAAAAAAATTACCCAATTTATTTGTTTCTATATTGTACAAAGTACAAAATTTCAAATGTGTAAACCATTCTAATTTGTGTGTCCAAAACTATGTTTTTAACTTCAAATACCAAATAAAGTTGCACAAATTTTCTTGTAAAAAATATTGTATGAGATAGTGAATGCACTCCAAGCTCTTTGGATTGGATTTGCCCCTTTCATGTTTTGAAATTAAAAAAAGTGAAACAAAAATAGAGACAAAAATAAATAAAAAGAATGAACCTATATAATCATAATTATTATTCATGATTTGCAATGAAAACATGAGGATGTTCATAAAGATTTCACTTAGAGAATTAGGATTTTCTCAATTTTGTCAATGTTCTTTTCCTATTGATTAGTTGGTATGAAAGCAAATCAATAGTCACTATTGACTCGCCATTGCAAGTGGAATTTGGACTATATATTATCTCTACGATCTAAAATATTATATATTATGTTTGTTTATATTTTGGAAGGTATGTCTATCTTCAACGCACTATTAAATCCATGAGCTACAAAGTTAAAAGTTGGAAATAAGTATTGTTATTTTTGGAGAGAAGTATTATGTTATAGACAAGTGAAATGAAGACCACTATGTTTCCTATAAATCTAAGTATTTACTTTAAGGATGAAGGAAAAAGAGACCTTAGTCACCGATTTGTAATCATGTGTTTATAAACATTTGCATACAGTATTGCCTACAATGTATCTTGATATAAGAAGTCATTTCAATATTTGACCACTATAATTTAGTCTCAAAGATTTCAAAACTAGTTATAAAAAATATTTCAAACAAATTCTTGAAGTAAAACTTTTTCTTGCCTTTATATTTCTACAATAATGAGTTTAAGTATCCTACTTTAGAAAATAAGTTGAATTATGACATAACAAATGTCAAATATTAAATACTAATATATACAAAATAACCACAAATAAAATAATATTTTGCATGCATTCATTGAATTATACTTTATACCATAATACTCTATATTTTATGGGCTAACCTTTACACCTCCTTTTACTGAAGTGCTAGTAGGAATAAATAAATTGTATTCATGTGAAAAGGGTAAAAACTAAATATTTCCTCAAAATATGGAATTTTAAACTCTTAAAAGTATGCACGTGTGGTAAATTGAAAGGGGTTGGTCTAATTATGGAATTGCACTCTCAAAGTGGGGTCACAAGTTCAAATCCTGTAGAAGATAGGGTTATATACTATAGCCCCAAAAAAAATTAAGATAATTTTTTTTTGGAAACACATTCTCCATTGTTTACGCAGTGCCGGTTCAACCCTCCTTCACAGGGGGCTCTTCAATGGCGATTTCAACCTACATTTTCTTTATTTCTTCGACAATCAATGCAAACAATGACAATCTTCACTACTCACGATGCCCTTGCGGATCACGACTCCGCTTCAGCAGCAATCATTTATTGGCTTTCAAATCTTGAGATTTTTTGTCTGACAAATCTCCTCACGGCTTATGAATGTCTTCTAACGGCTTCATGCACCAGATCCAGGTATGTCTTTTGCCTAGATGCCGCCATGCCTCAGCCAAGCCTGCCTGATACATTTTTTTATCATAGAAAGTGGCATGCCTGTAAATTTCTTTGCGATGCCAGGGAAACCCTACCAATGGTGTGATGCCAATCTAACTTCTGCCTTCTGCGCTCTTTGCCTTATTTTCATCCCTCTACAAATGCAACCTCCCATAGGCCTGCAAATCGGTTCCCTATAATGATAGATATAGAACCGCACACTTCTAGAACCTTGCAAAACATAGACTTGGAACATCTATTACTTCTTTTGTGACAGAAAAAATACAAGATCTCAAACAAAATGTTAAATGATCAAGGAGAGCATCGCCTTCTTCAAGGTTAAATTAGGCTTTGATATTAAATGTAAAGAATTTTAAGTCACAAATGATAATTTCATGAGAAATTATGTTAAATTAGTATGCAAATTTTATAATTAAAAAAATAACAAAGCATACTTATCTAACATTGGATCTATTCGGATACATCCTTTCAAGAAAATTTCAATCTCTTAAACACTATAAATTCAATGTATTATCTCAAGAATGAGATTGTAATACACTTACAAAGTTTTCCATATAGAACTTCAGTAGTATTTAGCAACCTAATTACACTCTTTGTGTGATCAATCTAAAAGTATATAGGAGCCACACATCACACTCCAAGCCTTCTTTAGGATCCTCTCACTACACATGCAACCTCTTTGGGCTGCTCCAATGTATAACTAGACCACAACCCATGTGCTTGATTTTATAGGACAAGCTTACACAAAACCACTAAGTGGTAATATATAAACCATGATCTCAAAACCATGTGTTCACTAAACCACAACCCTCAAAATTAAATACATGTCCAATGTCCCATATAACTTACAAGTGTCCTAAATGCACCACAAAAAAAATATATTGCATTATTATGCAAGGCGTACAACACACTCTTTCCACTATTTTTTTGTTAGACTCTTCATTTGGTAAATATTACATACTCTCGCATAGACTAAATATGGTAGAATTTGGAACATTTAAGAAAACATAATCTACAATCCATAATCGAATGGTTCCTCATTCCTTCTTGAACTTTGTATATTCTTCATTAGATGTATCTACAAGCTTTCCTTCATTTGCAACAACTCTCCATTGATCTATTTCCTCCAAGGGATATTCTATTTAAAGTTTCCACAAGTCATACATTGGGTCTTTAAAATTATTAATCTATGAATGGGATGTGTACAACTGCATATGGACTTATAAAACTACTAAATGAAAAGCTCCTATTGCAACCACAAAAAACCTATAATACTCCAAGAAAGGTGTCTCTCTCTCTAATCAACCATACCTCTAATAGGGGAGAGGACCCAGTAGTTGTGCACCCTAACTTCACGCTTCTAATTATCCTACGTGGAAATTTCAAATCACTCCCAATTTTTTACAGCAGCATACTTGGCAAGTCCCTTGCTTATAACTAAGGTTTCAAGGCCACATCATCAAATATGATGCCACATCAACATGCTTTTTGTCAAGGTGTTCAAAAAGGCCCCCAAAAAAAGTGAGACCAATATTTGTGCATTCACAACATGTTTTATTGAGTGCTAATGTGGAATCACATGATTGGTTGCTTTTTAGATCAAAGGAATACATTTTGTTTAATTATGGGTAGTCACCATCAACACTAACAACTTTAAAGTCACAACTATTGGTCCAATATTGATAAAAATATTGGTCATTATATAAACAACTACTATCACAACTATTGAAACATGCTCAAGTAGTGGGTCCTCTCCCCTACTAAATGATGAGTATATGAGATTTTTTTGCTACTCTGACTCCATGATAGTATAAAATTCATTACACAAGGTGCACTAATTAAACTAATAGAAAATTACTCTCTTCTCATAATTTAGAATAGAGAAAGAAAATCATATATTAATATATCTAATCAATGTGACGTGCTATTATTTTAATTTTTTAATTTTTCATATTTGTAAAACAAAAGAAATACTATTAAACAATAAAGAGGGGAAACATGGTAAACTAACTAGTTAAAAAATAATAAATGATTTTTAAAAACTAAAATATGATATAAAAACAAAAATTATAGATACAAAGCATGAAAGATAAATCTAGATGAAATCACATAAGAGGACGTTAGCATGATTGAACTAAAGTATGTCTAGTTACACTATTGTCCAAAAAAAATAAAAAATAAACTATTTTAGAGATCTACAAAGTTACAATGAATAACTAGATAGCAATTAGAATCCATAGAAAGGTAACAAAATAATCTAAAATATATAAAGTAATTAAAATTACATTAAACTAAAATCAATAACATGAATGATGAAGAAAAATGAGAAATACAAAACCATTAAGGCAAATAGTTAGAATCTAGAGAATGAAACTCACAAGATCACATATATCTAAGACAACAGAAAAGGTGATTGCTTGGGAGCTCCCAAAATTGTCAATTTTTTAAATTGGTCTTTCAACCTCCATGGATATTCAAATAGAATGTGATGCTAATTTGAATGTGCTCTTAATCCTAGGCACATTTAGAACTAAAAGAACAAGATTCTATTTGTATATGAATAACAATAACTCACATCTATAAAGATATTATTATCTTACTATGTATGAAAAAGAAATCAAGGACATGAACAATTAGAGATGTCAAAAATAATATACAAAATCACAATATATTATGAATAGAGGTTTTGTATGAATTTTCAAGAAGAGGAGAAATGCTATATAGTATCACGAGAATGCCCGAGAATATTTTTGAATAGAGATTTTGACAATAAGAAGAGACATCAAAATCACATATAAATACCAAAATAAAATATAAATATTGTCACAAACAAAGATAATGTCACTTAGTTTTATGAGATATTGAAGGAAGATCTCCAAAAACTAGTAAATAGAAATTTCTTTTGTCAAAGAGAAGAATCTTCCAAGAAGATGCTCTATCAATATTGAAATTTGATAAAATACATAAGTTCAAAGGCTCCTATCATAGAAAATAATAGAAACAATAAGGTGTCTCATAGGATAATTCTTCACAATGAAGAGTCTTTGTAGGAAAAATACAAGAGTTATAGATTACAGGAGAGTGTAGAATGTTAGAATTGTGAAAAACCACAAAACCACGAGTCACAAGATCAAACAACAAACAAATATACCTTCCATGCAAGAGATCTGCAAATAATATATGTAATATTTCTCAACAAGAAAAAGCTATAGAATGAACCTCAAGAATCTTCAAAAAAAATAAAAATCCTCAAAGGTTGAGAGTTTGAGAGTAAATCTCCAGAGTGATAATACAATGAGGGTTGATTGTTATATACGAGCAACCCTAAATGGTAAAGGGATTAGATCAGGAAAAGTGTCAACATCACATTCGATGAGATGGAATGGTCTAATAATAGCTCACTTCAGTTAACACAGAAAAGCACTTAGTTAACTGAATAAAGAACTCCTAAGTTTAGCTTAAGTGCATGAGAATAAATTAGACTAATAATTAATTAAAGATTAATTAATTATTAGCTACTACATGATTACTCTAACACCCCCCCTTAAGATGAACTTAGGGAGTGGCTAAAACCCCTAAAAAAAATTCATGATGGGTCTCGAAAAACAAGGCCTAGTGAGGTACCCATGTACAAATAAAAGATCTCTCAAAATTGGAGAAAAGGAGAAGACCACAATGGGAGAAAACTCCTCTCCAAAAGAGAGAAAGGAGAATGAAGGACTAAAAAAGCCTCCAAATCAAGGTGTGAAAGACTAAGAAACCTCCAACCAAACAAGGTCCGAAAAAGAGGAACATGTAGAACATCACTGAAGCACGAAGAAGTTGTAGACTGTTGTCGAAAGATAACTGATATAGTGCTAAAATGAAGAACCTCTAGAAACCAGAATACAAGAGTGTTCATATGGTAAATAATCCATCTCACTGAAATGCATGTAACCATCCACTAATGTACATTGCATCTAAAAGTACATAGGAACAAGAACTAGATATGTAAATCACTCTAAACCGTGAAACCAATGAAGCATTACCACCAACAGTAGAAACCCCCCCATAATGTTGAAAAGGGAGAGCCATGACAGGTACACTAAAACTAAGTGAAACCAAGAAGTGCATGTACGAGAAACAACCTAGAAATAAAAGGGTGTGCAAACTAAGGCACACATGCATGAGGCAAGAATCATTGGGATTCACTATTGTCATGGAAGAGACACTCACTTTACAAAGGTATGATGGCAAACCAAAGGAAAACATTAACCCCCCATGGCACTTTATATCATAGTGCGAACACAAAAGGCACAATAGGATGTGCAAAACTCCCCAAAAAGTATACACCAGAATGACACTTTATCTCAATGCATCTACAAAAGATAATGTGCACAAAAAAGATGTCTACAATGTCCAAATAGGATAGAATACTAGAAGTACATATAGAACAATAAAAAATGAGTCATCCCACACAAACAAAAAGTTTCCAAGAGCTAAGACAACCAAATATTTCACCAGACTATGAAAAAAAATCTGAATAAAATGTACCTAGAGAGAAATCTAGAAAAATTACATAGATGGAAGTGAAGAGCTTTGGGAGATAGTTTCAACACCACTAGAATCACGAAAAATGAAGAAACTAGTCAAAATTTATGAGCTTGAGACTAAAAACAACACTTCTAACTTCAACAGGATATAGAATGCACCAGCAGCAAAAACTGAGAAAAAACTAGCAACATTGGATAGTTCTCAGAACCATCTTTCTGATGACATCTTGTTTTGCCCAATTTTGATTACCAATCGAAAAGTTATGCCTATTTTCCTGATTTTGCCTATTTTGTAAAAAAAGAAAACAAATTTTTTTAGCCCCCTAAGGGCTGGGCACTGGTTGCCCATATGACCTTGGGGTGGTGGATTTTTTTGGTTTTTTTTTGTTTTTTGTTTGCTTTAAAAAAATCAAAAACAACAAAGAAGATTTCAAATTTCTCTTGTAACCCTAGTTGAAGAAAAAACCTCATAAATGAGAAGGGGTTCGATGAATCCACAATCTGATACCATGTTAGAATTGTGAAAAACATGAGCCACAAGATCAAACAATGAACAAAGATACCTTCCATGCAAGAGATCTGCAAACAATATGTGCAATATTCCTCAACAAGAAAAAGCTATAGAAGAACCTCAAGAATCTTCAAGGAAAACAAAACTTCTCAAAGGTTGAGAGTTCGAGAGTAAATCTCCAGATTTATAATATAATCAAGGTTGAGTGCTATATAGGAGCAACCCTAAATGGTAAATGGATTAGATCAGGACAAGTGCCAACATCACATGCAATGAGATAGAATGATCTAATAATAGCTCACTTCAGTTAACACAAAAAAGTACTTAGTTAACTGAATAAAGAACTCCTAAGTTTAGCTCTTAAGTACATGAGAATAAATTAGACTAATAATTAATTAAATATTAATTAATTATTAGCTAATGCATGATTACTCTAACATAGAATATCAAAATCCAAAAAACTAGTTCCATGTATGAAACTCCAAAATAATCCAATTTTAAAAATCTCAATCATGAAAAATGTTAGTTTGGCAAAGGAGTTAGGAAAGGACTATTGGGAATTCAATGTGACCTAGGTGGATGGCAATTATATCCAAAGGGAATTTGAAATTACATGGTTCTAGCTATTAATGAGCATCTATACAAACATGGGACAAAATTATGACCATGCTAACATCTACATGACTTTTCTTTCATCTTAAGAGACTATAACTCAAATCTATCATAAATTGACATAAATTAAAACACAAACATACAAATATAAAAAAACACAACATAAAATCTAACTAGACAAGAAACACAAAATTTTGGATTTGGATTAAGGAAAATGCCACAAGATACGATAAAGTGTGTCCTAAAATATACTACAAGAATGGATGCTAAAATAAGTATAATTTGTAGAGTCAAAATTATAGAGTATGTAACTTTTTGAATTACATTTTTTCCCCACTTTAGTGAGCTTGTGTCACTAGATAATAAAATATGCTAAAGTATAAAAATGAAAAGGTTGAAAGTAAAACTATTTGAAGGATAGAAACGAGGGCACACAATATATTCTTAGAGTGGTGAATAAGCACCCCTAGACTAAGATCTACAAAATAAACATGTTAATGAAACAAAGGAAATAGGTGGGGTGTTCTCTATCTTTTGGGAGATGGAACACAATGGGGGATCCTATTTCACTCTCAATTCATTCAAGGAAACCCTAGAGATCTCAATCTAAGGGATGGAATTAGGAAAAAATATCTGATATAGGGTGTCCTAGGGTGTGATTAAAGACAAAATGGGGTTCACCACCAAGCAAAGGCTTGGAAAGAATGAAATGCAAATGATATGCAAATCTAGCTATGTAACCTAAGATATGAAACTGAAAAATTAGAATAATGAACTAAGAAAGGACAGAGGGGCACCTGGAAAACTGAAGATTCTTGAAACAAGGTTTTCACTTCCAAAAATGTTACTTTTAATGCACACTGGGACTCATATGCTAGTAGGGGTGATTTAGTCCCAGTTTAGGGTTTCAGGTCGAAACTAGAATCTACAACTGGTAAACCAAGATCTATACAAAATGCTTGAAATCTGGTATACTGGGACTCATATGCCACAAGTGGCGATATAGTCCCAGTATCAAGGTTGATCTAAAACTTTGATATCCTCTAATGACTTCCTATAGCTTCTCTCCCTTTCGATCTTTGAGTCTGAAACACTAAATTAAGGCCTGTAGGTGACTTTTTGTGATCTTGCAATGTAGATGACAACTTTGACAACTTTCTCCAAACTTGCTCTTCAATGGATCTTCAACCTAAATCAAACCCTTTTAACAAAGGTTGCAATCTTGTATGTAATGGCTAGCATGAATATGGATCTTGATTCTTTCTTGTATGTTATGGATCTTGACTTGAATGCTTGCTTGAATCATTAGAACCTACATCACAAATGTTAAATAAATAAAAAATGATGCATGATGACTTTGACATGATGCTTGAATCTTGAATATAGCTCCAAAATACTTGACAATCACTCTTGAATGCTCTTGATCACAAATTTTCTATAATTCGTGAATACTTGAATTGTTAGATGACTTGTAAACTTGCTAGGAGAAAATATGTGATATAACAAGTTATATTTATACTTGTTTAAGCCAAATTTCTTGAAATTACAACACTACAAGCTGACATCAGATCTAGGAGAATAAAATCTTGCCAAGAATTTGAATTTAAAATAGGTCCAAGCTAAGCGGGACTCATGCGCCAGTTGGGGCGTATGAGTCCCAGTAGGCCAAGCTTGGGAGAAAAAAATCAAGAAATGTTTTTGATAAGATAAGTAGGGAAGGGCCCTGATCCCATAGTACAAAAGCATATCAGAAAAAGCAGCAGAGGTGGGAAACAACACCACCATCTTAACCAAAAAACAACATCAGCTTGGCTCATAGGCCCAAATTTAAAACCATAACCATAGTCCAACCATTATCTATCAAAAACAAGTTTTTACTAGCATACTTTAAACTACGAAGACCATTAATTAAGTCCACAGTATTCTATGTGGTATTCCACCAAATCTTAAAGAAAATAACCGAACAATCCTAGATATAAGTATAATTCAAAAAACCCATCAAAAAGCAAAAAAAGCAGCAAGTCAAGCCATTAATTGGCTTTCTTTAATAGGTCCCCATACTCTCCTAAGAGAGCCACATATTCACGCTAGTCAAGTCCCTCCATTTCATCCAGCAGTTTCAGGGCGTCAAATTTCCCCTGCTTCTTCAATTTTCTAGTAAGCTTCATTTCTCCTAAGGTCACTCCCAGCATTGCACGTCTCATCAACCTGTTAGTGACTCTCATCAGAGTAACTAATGCCTTTTCCATATCCTTGAACTAGACCTGTAAGAAGGTTAATCTACTTTTTAAAAATTCATTATTCAAAACTTCAGTTTTATTCTCCAATCCAAAAAACCCGACATCCTGTTCATTCCCAACTTTAGTCTTTTTGTCATATGGCTCCGCTTGCTCCTCCTCTTCCTCATCTTTTTCCTCCTCCAATTCATCTTCCCCCATTTTGTAGGTCGTGTCCTCAAAATCAGAATCTTCAGATTCCTCATCTTCCTGAACCTCAAACTCCTCATAACCCGGGACTTCCTCCACATCCATAGACACTTTTTGTTTCCCCTTTTTCTCTTTGGAGGCCACCTTCACCAGCCAGGCAGACCTTCTTCCACCACTACCGCCACTCCCCTGTCCTTGTAAATTCTCCTTGACCTCCTCCTTTTGGTTCACATCCTCAGAAATATGAATAACATCACTAGAATTGATATCACGTCTTGGTTTCTTGGCTTTTGGGGGTTCTAACAGCATGGGAGAGTGTTTCCTCTTTTCAGGGGTAGCTCTAGTAAGCAGTAAGTCAACTTTCTTCAAATCCTCACTTTTATGGGACTGAGGGGTCGAAGGATTAGACACATTTTCCACCGGAGAGTTGCTTTTGGCAAGGATAAGCAAATGTCTCTCAACAACAACAGGAGGGTTGCGGGGAGGTTGTTCAACAACCAGGGGTTCACCAACATCAGGGTTGTCCACCCCCCGCAGTTTAACAATGTCCTCATCCGACTGGTCAGGGTGCTCAATTCTGGCATTTAGAGGATTACCATGGGGATTTTTGGCAAGGGAAAATTTATATAAAGTGAGCATAAGACCCTAATGAAGGGGCGGGTTAGCTCCTTTTCAATACTAAGCTACATTGAGGACAAAAGGTAAAAAGGAAAGTTTATGCGCTCCCCATGTCTAATGTGATTTAAAAGGGGAAAGTGGTAAGCATGAATATACATATAGTGACCTTCAAGAGTAAAATAGCGCATAAAAAATAGACTCACAAGGGAAAAAGGAGGAGGAAGTTTGAGTCTGGCATACCCATTTTGGAACTGCTTGATATTTTCTCCATTATGCAGAAAATTATCAACAAATCTTTGGTAATTAGCTCCACTTTTTTTGGCAACCTTCAGTCCAGCATTCTGCAACCTCGTGGCCTCGGCTATGAAACGAGAAGTAACCTCAAATTTCACAGCACCTATAGAAACCTAGCCTTTCCTCCAAGAATTAGTGAATTTCTCCATTAAACTTTCGTTATAGCCTCTAAGGGATTGGAAGAAGGAGGCCATTCCCATGTTCTCAAACAAACTCCATAGGTCGCCATTTTGTTTCAGAGCTTGGTAGTTAGGCGGCTTAGTGCTTTTTCTCGGACCTCTCATCTTTCTCCTCTACAAGTTCTTATGCTAAGACTGGCTTGTCTTCATACTCTCCCCCACAATCTACTTTCTTCCCTGACTGTAGCCAGTGCTAAAAACCCAAACAAAACTTAGACCCACAATAGAATGGAAATTCGAGAAGTTTCTTGTTAGGGAAGCCAACCTCACATTTCTCGAAACCCAAAATTCACTATGAATTTTACAAGCATTAACATCCATAATTAACTTCTTTCCTTCTCCCTCTATAGAAATACATGAATAACTGATAGAGGGCTTTTCGACACATATTGAAATGACAACCTTTATCAAATCCAAAATCTACATGTGATTTTTGAACATACTCTTTAAAGGGAAATTAATGAGATTATCTCCCTCGAGGATCCTCCTATACCTGCACGTACACCTTAAGCCATCATTACTGAGAAAGCTTGACAACACCACTTGGTACCCTTTCGTCCTGCCAACAACTAAATTATCAATTACACATTTGATGTTCATTTTCAAACTTTTCATTAAGGATGACATCTCTAAGAGGCGGTGACATATTTCCATTGGTCCATCGTGTTTAACCCCTGCACCCCAGTACCACATTGGCTACACAATTAGCGGATTTATTCCCTTCCCTATACACATGTTGAACCCGACGGTTAGTAAAATATTTTTTAATTACTTTACATATATCTATAATATTTTTTATTTCCTATGGGGGACCAGCTTCATCATTTAAAACATCCACAATTAATTTTGAGTCCCCTTCGATGATAACATTTTTAAACCCCAACTACTTTAGGAAATTGAAGGCACCAAAAGCAGCCATAACTTCTGCTTTATTGTTAGAACAAACACCTAGGTTCACTCCAAAACTCATAATACAGTCACCTTTCTAGTTTCTCACTAGGCCTCCAGCTCCAGCTTGACCTGGGTTGCCTTTTGAGCAGCCATCAAAGTTGCACTTCACCCAATCTTTCAGAGGAGGACTCTAGACAGTACCCATCCTATTAAACATCTTGGACCAATTCAGATTGGTTAAGTCTCACCCTATACCCCAATTTTGTTTTATTCTCATTTCCTTGTAGTTCGGCCAGGTGTTGGAGAAGTTGTATCTACCTGCCTTAATATTTTCCTTAATTTGAATTCTAATAACCTAAAACACCTTCCCACTGCTTCTCTCCACCTCTCTGAAAATTCTAGTGTTTCTCTCCTTCCATAACCCCCATGTAACAAAGGGAGGAACTTGATTCCACATATCCACTATAACATTATGAGAGAAAGGATAGTTTGACCATCCTTTTATAAACAACTTCATTGAATTGGGAAACACCCAATCTGAAGACAACAACTACAAAACATTGAACCACACATCCCTCAAATAATTGCAATGGAAGAATAGATGAATTATCAATTCTTCCTCCTGCTTACATAGAGAACACCTATTAACCAAATGGAAACCTCTCTTGACCAGGTTGTTAATGGTGAGGATATTGCCATGGGTAGCAGTCCACCAAAAATAATTAATTTTAGGAATCGGATTCTTAAGCCACACCCCTTTCTAGAAGAGATGAGGAGTAGCATCCTGAGCCCTCACCAAGTCTTCATAGGTATTTCTAATTGAGAAATAGCCTGATGAACTGCTTTCCCAGAGCCACTCATCCTCCCTTTCTCTATCGAACCACTTTGCCTCCCCAATCAAATTATGTATGTTGATGAGGAGTGGATCCCATTTCACCTGTCTTTGACCATGCAAGTTATTTCTCCTTAACAAAACATCAAACTCCTTCCATTTTGGTTCCTCCCCTTCCCAAATTATATAATCACTTACCTTTTTGCCACAAATTCTGTGAAGACTACACTTTAGGGGATTCAAATCCTCATAAGCAGACAGGGTGATATTCTCAATCCAAGGATCCTTCCAAAAATTTGTATTAATCCCATTTCCTATTCTCTTCCTTGCCCCCAACTTCAGCACATTCCTTAACCTGATAAGATGGTTCCATAAGGCTGAACCAAAAGGCAGATCCGATTGAGATAGGAAACAACCAAAATTCTTGTTTCTCAAGTACTTGGCTTGAAATTTTTTGACCCAGTCTTTGGAACCTTCCAGAAGATTCTAGTCAATTTTAGCAGTTAAGGCCTTGTTTAGCATATGAATTCTTCGCAACCCTAACCCCCCACACCTTTTAGGCCTACATAATTTATCCCATCTTACAAGAGATATTCTAATTTTTTCTTCTATTCCTAACCACAAAAAATTCCTTTGAATCTGTTCTATCTTCTCCCCTATATGAGCAGGAATTTTAAACAAAGAAAGGTAATACACAGGAATATTCTGAAGAGAGGCTTTAAGGAGTTGGATTTTACCTACCAAACTTAGCAGCTTCCCCTTCCATCCTACCAATTTATGTTGAATTATTTCTAATAATAGGTTCTGATAATTATTTTCCAATCTCTTAGAAAACAGAGGGAAACCCAGGTAGGTATTGGGAAATTCAGCTTCTTGACATCCCAGAATTTTCTTCACTCTATCCCTTATCTATTGATCAGTGTTGAAAAAGTAAACTTTGCTTTTTTCATAGTTAATGCACTGATCAGACATAGCATCATAATCATTGAGGACCTATTTCCATAAGCCTGCTTCCCCCACCGAAGCTTCCCCAAACAACAAGGTATCATCAACAAATTGTTGATGGGACTCAGGCCTAAGAGAGGAGGTAGCCTTCATACCTTTAAGAGCTTGTACATCCACCAACCTTTGAATATTCCTTCCCAGGACTTCAACAATAATAATAAACAAGTAGGGAGAAAGAGGGTCACCCTGCCTAAGACCACGACCACAGGAGAAGAATCCTTGAGGAACACCATTAACCAAAACATAATACATTAGGGAAGTTACACAGACATAAATCATCTTTAAGAATCTTCCATCAATCCCATACCTCTTAAGAACAACAAAAAGGAAAGGCCAGGAGACCCTATCATAGGCCTTTGAAATGTTAATTCTGAAAGCCATCCCAGGCTTTTTTTAATGCTCCATAGAGTGAATTATTTCATGGGTTGAGATAACAGCATCAAGAATGTTTCTGCCTTGAACAAAACCTTTTTGATTAGGGGCTATCATTTTGCCAAGAACCAGTTTAGTCTAAACACCAAGATTTTGGAGAAAATTTTATAAACAATATTGCAAAGGTTGATAGGTCTATAATCTTTCATCGCTGAGGCATTGACAGATTTAGGGATAAGAGCTATAAAGGTAGCATTCAGATTACTCAACAACCTTCCCAACCTAAAAAAGTCTCTAGCAACATTAAAGAGATCATTTTTGACAATTTCCTAGTAAGTTTGAAAAAAAGCAGGAGGGAATCCATCTGGTCCAGGGGCTTTAAAAGCTCCAAAAGAAAAAACAGCCTTTTTGACTTCTTCCATAGAAACAACATTAGTCATCATCTTTAAGTCTAAGTTTGAGATAACATTAGGGATAACTTGAAGAAAATCAGCATTTACCTCGGGATCGTTGACTAGATTTAAAGGATAAGAAGAGAAGAAGTTAACTGCTTCCCTAGCAATCTCTTTTTCACTTTTCATAATAGAGCCATCCTCTTTAACCAATGATCTAATTTTTTTCTGCTTTTGTGTTTGAGAGTAGATTGGTGGAAGAATTTGGTGTTCATGTCCCCTTCTGTCAACCATTGGACTCTTGACTTCTATTTCCAGAATATTTCCTCCTTTTTGTTTATCTTATACCATTGGGATCTGAGATCTCTTTCCTTCGCACAAGTCTCTTCATCCACCAGGTCAGACTCCATAATAGCATGAACCTCTTTTAATCTTTTTCCCAGGGAACTTTTTAACTCAAAAATGTTGCCAAAGGTAAGCTTATTCCACCCTTTCACTTTTTGTTGAATTCTGCATATTTTTTCAGCCAAACAAAACATAGGAGTTCCAAGGATGGGTTCCTCCCACCACGATTGAACTAAGGCAATAAAATCCGGATGAGTGCACCACATAGCTTCAAATCTAAAAGGGAAGGGGCCCTTATTATGATCCAAATGTTTTTTCAGAACCAAAGCATTATGATCTGAACCAGACCTAGTAAGAGCAGAGAGAAAAAGGAATTGGGAGATATCCCAATTGGCAAAAATCAAGAATCTATCAAGTTTAACTTGAATTAGATGGTTTCCATTCCTCCTGTTAGACCAGGTAAACTTAGTGCCTTGGAGGGGGATATCAATAAGACCTGCCGAGTTAAACAATTCAACAAGCTCCATCATACTATCTGAATAATCATCCAATCCTCCTGACTTTTCTGAAGGAAGGAGAGGAGAATTGAAATCCCCTCCCAGCATCTAGTGTTCATCACACCTTTCAGAAATAGCTTCACTTAGTTGTTCCCACAATAAAACTTTGTCTCTGCTAGAATTAGGGGCATAGATATTAACAAGATTCTAAATCTCTTGAGAACCAGTATCCTCCAGAGTAATCTCAAGGTAATTCTTACTTGTTGATTGTAAAGAATCTTTCAATTTAGAGGGGTTCCAAAGGGTTGCAATACCACCCGACGCACCTTCAGCTTCACAAACAAAAAATTAGCTCCAGGATAGATACTAACAATAGCTTTCTCAAAATTTTATTTCTTCATCTTCGTTTCTTGTAAAAGGAGGACATCAACTTTGTTATCTAGAATACAGGACTTAACCAAAAACTATTTATAGGGACTGTTAAGGCCCCTAATATTCTAGGAGATGTACTTCATTAAAAAAATAGAAGCACCCCCACCACCAACACCTTAAGCCCCCATTCTACTTTTTCTTGGGCTTCAATCCCACGATCGAGTCCAACGTTTTTTATTTTCCTGTAGCCACATCCCTTACAGTATCTTTCAATCTTGATTCCTTTTGGGAGGGTCTTCCCACCTTATTGCCCCCTCCAACATCTGGTTTCTTTTTCTTTTTTCTTTTCATAGTGGCTTGTGACCATCCCTCTTCATCCTCCTTATCACTTGATCCTTGAGGAAAGCCAAGAAGGGCCAGCGTCTCATTTAGGTTTTGAACACCTAACTGAGAAATAGGATTTAGCTCTTCCAAAGATGAAGTTGTTTCATGAAGAACATACTCTCCCTCTTCCAAGACTTCAACAACGACATTTGTCTGCTCATTAGCCTTCAGATCCTGGACATTCCGCACCAGCAAGGGGTCCTCAACTTGAACCATGACCTCCTTAGCTTCGACCTGAGGGACAACCAACGCCTCTATATCATTTTCCTTCAGAAGGGGAATGGACACTTTATGGGGGAAGCAAAAGAAGGTTGCACTCTAGAGTCCTTAGCCTTAGGTGAAATGTCTCCTTCAGACCTCTTACCCTTAGCTTTTGAACTTTCGCCCAAAACCACACAAGAGTCAATAAGATGACCAAACCTCTTACAATGCTGGCAAAAGAGGTGAAAATTTTTGTACTCCAGGGGTTGGGTCTAGTTACCAAACTTAGACTTAAGAAAAATAGAAGAGTGTAGAACCATATTAACAACCACATTGACACAGATAAGAGCATACACAAGCCTCGATCTCTCATGGGTGATTTTATCAATGGCCAATAGACTCCCAAAAGAGTTTGCAATGCCCTGTAAAATTCATTTCTCCCAAAAATCCAAGGGAAACCCCGGAAGGCGAACCCAAGTTGGCGCAGATGCCCCCAAATCAGCCGACGGGTCAAATCCTGGTTTCCATTTACAAAGAGAGAAATTTTTTAAAACCCGAGCCAAAGGCCCAAGGACCACCAGTTAAAAATTTTAGCATATCCTCATGAAATACAAAAGAGAACATAAAAATACCTCGAGGCATTGCATTTATGGTGACACTACCTTTGAGGTTCTAGGTGGAAGCAGCCCACTGAAAAACTACTTCAATATTTGGCCTAAACGCCAAGAACTTTCCAACCAAAGGAATTTTGAGGTTATCCATCGCCTTCAACATAAGGACCTCAGGGACATCGACTTCCCAGCCAGTAATCGAGCAAGAAGCAGAATCCACAAGACTTTTAAACTGGGCTAACGAGTCAAACCCCACCAAATTGTCCACATAGGAGGCCAGAGCTTCCTCCAAAAAAAAGGAATTAAGCCCAAACGTCGAAGAGAAGGGCGACTTCCCAGAGATTACATTAGTCTTTTCCCCAGGGGAAAGGACAACATTACGAGGAGAAGATGTCTTATCAGAAGCATCCAGATTGGCCACTACCACCACAAGCACAACTCTAGAAGAGGGGACAATAGCCTTGGAATGGGAAGCCTTCCCCCCCCCCTAAACAACCCATGAAACAGACAACGCAAAAACAGTGCCAAAAATTCAAAAATATACGACGCAGGAAGGGACCATGATGAGCCGAGTTCTATAATCACCCAGTTTCCCTAACACTGAATTCTCAGAAATGTTAAGTTCTAGCACCAAATTCATTTATGCCACGAAACTTAGGAATTGGGACCAGCCGCAGGGTGGTATAAAGTCGAATCCTCATTACCATAAACCAAAACATTAAGTATGACTAGTTGGCTGATATATGTGTGAGAGATTATCCCTCGGAAAGATGCATTAAATGAGGCTTGTGGATGCAAAATACAGGACAAAATAAGGCATAAGAAGTCAATTTTAGTAGGGGCCCAAACAAGTGTGAAATGTAAAGGGATACATTTTTCTACACTACACTCAACCCCCACTTTAGTGAGAGGATGAACTTGCTTCAAACTCACACTAAAGTAGACAAAACTCGCATCAAGAGGGGTCCAAGTGTACCAATACTAGTGAGATAGGATAAAAACAATCAAGAGGGTTGTGCAAGCCCCCAAGATCAATATCCTATGGAAAACCAACATAGGCACAAAAGAACACACATGTAAATGATATAACAAGTGACAACAAGGTACAAGCATACACTACCAAAGATAAAAAACAAAAAAAAGGGGTGGATCAAGCATCGACTATTTGTCCCACATGTTGTGGATCAGATCTAAGTTATTTGTCCAAAAAAGTTTACAAGTGGAACATGATGTCCACTATGAAAATCGACGCATGCTCACAAAGGCTAGTTGAACCTCAGGTCGTCCACTAGGTGAGCCCCCAATGAGACACATATGCATGCAGTAAGTATGTGCTCACACAAAAAAGCAAGTGGCTATGGGAAAGTCACGCCTAAGTTCATCTCCCATACGTACAACCATACCAAAGCTATACCTCCTGATAACTTTGATAAGGCACCACACAACATGACAACATGATTCACAAGGAAAGCAAAACTTTGTATGCTTGACACCCATGAACAAACAAGATGGCACCAAAGGAAAGAAAAGTGTGTTATGCAAGGTGGCCATATAACAGATATTGTAAATGCAAAATAGTGTAAGTTATGTTCAAAGCAGTTTTTCTTAGTTCGTGTAAGGTCTTAACTCAGGGAACATCATGCCTAATGTCTCCAGGAGAGGATCAATCAAAGAATAGAAAATTCATAACTTAGGGGATGCAGTGTGTTGCATCAAGCCACTAAGAGGAATATAATATGCTAAGAGAGATCACACTCTTGAAGGATGTCACACCCAATGTCACCACAAAGCAAAAAATGCATTGCATGAAGTAAGAAGACTACAACATGAAACATAAGTCAAAAAATGCAAAAGAATAATGCCAATGTATGCCCCACTAAAAGTGTGTTGTGATAATTAAGCAAAGGAAGGTGGGAAAATAAATGTAACAATGAGGACATGAGGGCTTGTTTGGGAAGCCCTATGCGATTCATGTTTCCAAATGCAGGCTACATCTTGTGAAAGGGTTGCCCCAAAGAGTGATCAAGAATACTTAGGGATCCTGATTAGGTGCAGGTGTGTCTTTGCTACAGTGTTGTTAAGGAGCTTGGAGCCATCATCATTTAGATACTCATGGAACAAGGAAGAATGACACAGAGGAAGAAATGAAAATGTTTTGGGTCAGCATGGAGATACCTAAATGTCGGCCTTGCGTCATCCCAAAGGAAGCACAGAGACAAATGAAAGAGATAGAATGTTCACGACCTTATGAAGAGATGTAGGTACAAATGGGAATGTCACAAGGGAAGTACATCCAAACAAGCGATACGGGGTTACATTATGCAATGCAATCACACATATAACATGAAAAATAAAGCAATACAAAGAATAGTAAGACACGTAATGGAGTCAACCTATAACAAATTAAGATGCGTCTCTTGTTCATGCGTGTATGAAGGGTAGACAACCATTAGAGACATTGGCAGGTATTAACTAGGACAAGGATATCTAATTCTTTCCCCCACTAAGTCCAAGATAAGAATGAGCCAAGGTATGTGATGGGAAAGATCTCCTTGCATTTTTAAATGATTTGCAATGAATGTAAAGCATGTAATAGTGAGAATGATAGGATCCTACAACTATTACATGGAAAGGAGAAAAAGGGCCTACTATGTGATCACTTGGTAACAATCATCATCATTGAAGTAAAAATCACTCAATATTGATTTTAATGCATGAAACTCATCAGTAAGATGCCCAAGAGTTCTATGCTATGTACAATAATTCATGCTTTTCTTAGGTGTGTTGCTTTTACTAGGAGGTGATATTTAATCCAACCTTTTTTTAGGAGTTGCTCCATCTTCATTCAATTCATGTTTGAGTATTGTAAGAATAGCAATTTTTTGAGTTTGTAAGGATTTTGTTTCTTGCTTGATTCACCAATTTGTTTAGTTAGATGTTGAGGAGGAGGACCTAAGATAATCCTATCATCCTTATCATTGTTACGATGCATAGGTTGTTCTTTAGGAAGGAGGACACTTATGTTGGGAGGAGGATCTTGTTATCCTATCCCTTTGGTATCTTCGATAGTTATTTTCTCTAAGAGTTGATGAATTTCATGTTCCTTTGTTGTATCACATCATTGTTTGCTTAAGATCATGAATCCTTTTCCATATGTCTCTTCTAGGTTGATAGGAGGTTGATCACTTTGTTAACATAGGATTGTTGAATGTTTGCTAGATTAGAGGTGCTAGGATCACCTATTGTAGGGAACTTAGGCTCAACTTGTGTTTCAGTTTAGGATGTAAAAGGCCAAACATCTCAAGTGGTGTTGGTTGTTTCATAGAGGGATAAAAGGATGTATTAGTCTCAAGGTTGTTAAGACAATCGTTTATGAAGTTGTTCATGTTCCTCATCTTTCTCCAATGATGCAACATCATGAGGAGGACATGCATTAGGAGTTGCGTGAGCATGAGTGAGTTCAATTTCATTAGGTTCATTTCCAAAATCACAACTTGACACATCCACTAATGATTTCAAGGACATCCATAAACTTACCAAAGCACATATCCATGATGAGATGTAATGCAATTTCAAATTCTAAACAAGGTAATTTGTTGATTACACTATACCAACAATCTAAAATTAAAATGTTGTAAATGCAATTTTGAAATTAAGAAATGTACGAAATGAACCAAATTAAGCTATATCTAATGAAATGAAGAAATAGAAACTCTGCAAACTGAAACACATAAATGTAATAACAACAAACTGAAACATAGAAATAGAGTTTTTAATGTTGTAAAATAGTTCAGATCTAACACGAGACTAATCACCCAAAGGGACATATGAGTCCCAAATGTGGTTTTTCAAGGATTCAAATGCTAATAAACAATCAATCCAAAATTCCCAGAAATAAGGTAAAACAACCTATACTAGGACTAAATCACCCAGAGGGGAGTATGAGTCCCAGATTAGGGTTTTTGCACCAATTTCAGCAAATTTTGAGTGAATGTTGTGTTTTCTAGTTTGTATGATGTCTAGAAAATGTGCAATTACAAATTTCGGATGAAATTCAATGATGCAAGAGGAAAAAATGCAACCTATATGCACTTTCACTAATGCAAGATTTAGAAGCCCTAGATGCAAATTAGCTAATGCAAGACCTAATGCAAAGTTAATGTAAACTAAATGCAAGAAGGAAATGCACTCCAAATAAGAAATAAGGTGTCCAAAGGCTAGGTTCACCAAAATGAAATGAAGGAAATAGGTGGGGTGTTCTCTATCTTTTGGGAGATGGAACACAAGGGGGGTCCTATTTCAATCTCAATTCATTCAAGGAAACCTTAGAGATCTCAATCTGGTGGGATGAAATTAGGAAAATAGATCTGCTATAGGGTGTCCTGGGGTGTGATTAAAGACAAAAGGGGGTTCACCACCAAGCAAAGGCTTGGACAGAAGGAAATGAAAATGATATGCAAATCTAGCTATGTAACATAAGATATGAAACTTAAAATCATAATAATGAAATGAGAAAGGATAGAGGGGCACTTGGAAAATTGAAGATGCTTGAAACAGGTCTAGACTCCTAGAAATTCACTTTTTAATGCACACTAGGGCTCATCTACCAAGAAGGGCAATTTAGTCTCAGTTTAGGGTTTCTCGTCAAACCTGAATTACAATCTGGTAAAAACCAGATCTACAAAAAATGCTTGAAATTTGGTATACTAGGACTCATAAGCAACAAGTGGTGATTTAGTCTGATTATTAGGGTTGATCTAAAACTCTGGTATCCTCTAATGACTTCCTATAGCTTCTCTCCCTTCAATCTCTGAGTCTGAAACAGTTAAATTTTGACCTGTGGGTGACTTTCCATGATCTTGCAGGATGTGAAACTTTGATAACTTTCTCCAAACTTTCTCTTCAATGGATCTTTGTTGAAAAATGAGGTGTTTTCTTAGCTTAATACCTATAAAACTTTAATATTGCTGATCTAAGTAAGCTCTTTCTTTGTTACATATATTATTTGTGGGTGATTATCTTGATTAATTCATTTTACTGTTGTAGAATGAGATAGAAGTTGATAGAAGAACTAGATAGGATATTAGAAAGATCACACAAGATATAACGTGGAGAAACCCTTTCGAGAAAAAACTCCACCAAGAATTATTCTATTATTCAATCAATTACAATAGCTCCAATTGCTTGAGAATGCTTCTTTGTCTTTACCAATCTTCTTCACACCGCGAAATAACAATTATGAAAAACTCTCTTCAACTTGAATGAGATATAGAGACAATATGCAACCTTGTAATCTCCAAATGGTGATAATTACAATGCACAAGCTCAAGCCCTTGAAAAGGTACGCCATATTGCTTCAAGTTGAGTTCTACCGTGAAGACCAAAGCTTAGAACATGTGCTTTACCCATTTAGGCATCCCAAACTAAAGCTACAACTCATCCTTCACTTCAGTGATAATTACAAAGCTCTTCCTCAAAGTTGGCGCCCAAAAGAGGGTCCCACTTAATAGAGCCTTCAGAAATATCTTATCATGCATTGGAGTTAATTCCAAGAAAGCATCTTGGGCACCCAAGTTGGCTCCAATTGATTTCTAGTTAACTGAAACATTTACTCAACACCATTCATGCAAGAATGGTCATCCCTTGTTAACTAGAGGTAGTCCCTATTATATGTCATACAACTCAAGTTATTAGCCATGCATTCCAAGTTAACTAAAGCTAACTACATGCAACTCAAAATAACCAACATGCATGCAACTGAAGATAACTGAACCATAACTGAACTGAACTGAACTAAACTAAACTAAACTAAACTGAACTAAACTGATTCTGAACTGAATTGAACTCATCTAAACTAAACTAAATTGAACTTCATGCATGCAAACATCAAATCCTAAATCCTAGGATCATTACATGCATTCAAAAGTGTTATCTCTTACTCTGAATAGTTAACTAAACTCAAGGTGAGTGTCACCTTACCATGTGTGCACCCACATGCTCCTATTATTTAGGAATAACTACAAATGTCAATTTCATGATTTATTTCATCCAAATAATTAATCCCATCCTAATCTTAGTGTTGTTGAACACATTCCAAGAACTTACGAGATACATGAAATAATTAATGTTTAGGATTTGCAATTAAATGGCATCCTATTTCCAACATCTTCAACCTAAATCAAACCCTTGTAACAAAGGTTGTAATCTTGTATGTAATGGCTAGCATGAATGTGGATCTTGACTCTTGCTTGTATGTTATGGATCTTGACTTGAATGCTTGCTTGAATCATAAGAACCTACATCACAAATGTTAGCTCAAAAACAAACATGATCCATGATGACTTTGACATGATGCTTGAATCTTGAATATAGCTCCAAAATACTTGATAATCACTCTTGAATGCTCTTGATCACAAATTTTCTATAATTCTTGAATACTTGCTAGATGACTTGCAAACTTGCTAGGATAAAATATGTGAAATAACCTTGTATTTATACTTGTTTATGCCAAATTTCCCAAAATTACAACACTATAAGCTGACATCAGATCTAGGGGAATAAAATATTGTCAAGAATTTGAATTTAAAATAGGTCCAAGCTAAGCGGGATTCATACGCCAATTGGGGTGTATGAGTCCCAATAGGCCAAGCTTGGGACACAAATTTCAAGAAATGTTAAGTTTTATACCAAATTCAGGTTTATGCCCCGAAACTTAGGTGGGACCCATATGCCCAAGGTGGCGTATGAGTCCCAGATCACTAAATTTGGGCCATACAAACCAAAAACATTAAATTATGACTGGTTATTTGATATGTGTCAGGATTATCCTCGGAAAGATGCATTAAATAAGGCTTGTGGATGCAAAATAGGATAAAATAAGGCATAAAGAAGACCAATTTTAGCAAGGAGGGCCCAAACAAGTGTGAAAATGTAAAGGTATAGATTTTTCTACACTAAAGTTAAATAAATAAAACCTACAACACAAATATGTTAGAAAATATAAACATGTCAACAAGTCACATATAATTCAACATACATGTAATACATGAAAAAACTAGACAACACATGTAAGCACAAAGTTTGGCATAGACATAGAAGAGAAATGTGTAGTCATATTCTATCATGATCTATTACTAAAAATAGAACATAATCCCAATGTGCTCTATAGTTAGGAAAACATAAACATGATTTTGGTCTTGAATTTTTTGTTGTTAAGAATCATATAATAATGTCATGAATCACATGTGCTAGTGTACTTTGCTTCTAGGTGACTAATAGATAAATATAATACAAAGGATTGCATGTGCTAGGATACTCGGTTTCTAAGTAATCCTAATAAGGGTGGTCATATCTAAGTTTTCTTTATGGTTATGTTAGAAAAGCATTCCAAAAGTGCGCATGAGTGCTAGATATTGTTAGGAAAATGGTGTCTCAACCTTGTAATTACACAAGGATACTATTTATAGTAATTTTACATTTGAGTATGGATTGATGTGGAATTTTTCCCAAAGCTTTGAATTGGCTAAATAAGCGTGCCCATAAAGTTCCATTGCAAGATCATGTCTAGATTTGAAGATATTAAAGTTTTTATTTTTTAAAGTTTCAAAGTCTAATTTGAAGGCCTTAGAGGTGTTTTTTGGGCCCAAAAATGGTTGTAACTAGTGTAGCAGGTTATACCTTGATAGAGAACTTCACAAGCTTTTTGGTAGTTCAAACAATTCATCAATTTGACACTTGAATCAAAAGTTATGGCCTTTGGGAGTTGGGTCTCCTTAAATGGTAGATGTAAAAACATGGACACATAAATGAACTATAAAGGGGGAGTTACAAGTAGTGGTGTGTGTTTTGACACATCATAGGAATTTTTTATTGGAAATAAGAATGGGCTCCACTTTTTAGGTGGTTTTAGCTCATGGTTTTGTAATACTGTGTTGACGGTTTCATGTATTATATCTCTTATATATTAGGTACATGAGATGGAAGTTGTAAGAGTATTATAGCTATTGAGTTTCCTCCAGATCTCTAGTTGGTGATACTATTGTGAGAAATATTTCTCTACAAATATATTGTAATCTTTTTGAATGTTGAATAATATATTGGACGACTTTTGGAGTGTAAGGTTTTTCTCTCGAAGGGGTTTTCCCCATGTAAATCATTTTGTTGTGGTATGAATGTACTTTATGTTTATTTCTATTTAGGTTTCTATAACTATCTAGATTTGAATTTTTTTTGCATAACCTTCCTCTCAAGATTAGTGTAGGAAGTTATTTTGCTACCTTAGCTTCTTTACAAGTGGTATCAGAGCTTGATCATCTTTGTTTTTAATTGTGGGTTGTTGGATTTTTTGAACTAATCCATATTTGAGTGGGAGCTTGTGTAGAAAATATTTTGTGATCTTGTCGTAAGAAGTTTTAGATTACAAGCACATCAGGAAGAATAGAGGTAGAGAAGTTTTTGGTTCAAGCATTTTGAGATGTGGAAGTTGAAGATGGAGGATTTGTTAATATATCGAGATCTGTGGGATGCTATTGATGATAATGTTATTAGGCTTGCAGATCCCACTTTGGTTGCTCAATATGATTTTATGGATCGTAAATCTAAGGGTCTAATCAGATTATGCCTCACAGACTATGTTCTAATAATTTTTCATGAATAAAGCTCTGCATAGAAACTATGGAAGAAACTTTGTGAGATGTATCAAGCTAAATATTTAGTGAATATGATTTTCTTGAGGAAGAAATTATATTCCTTGAGGATGGAAGAGGGTGGATGAATTATAGACCACTTGGAAGCATTCAATATGTTGGTGGCTCAATTGGAATTAGTTGGTGTAAAAATGGATGAGGAGGAGAAATGTCAAAAATTACTTTGTTCTTTGCCTATTTCATGAGATTCTCTTGTTATGGCTATTGGGAGTACTTTGTTATCTTGAAGACTAAAGATGCGGTGGGTTCTTTGCTCTCTGAAGATATGAGGAGGAAGGTATCCATTAGTACCAAGGAAGCCCTAAATTTTCATGGAAGACCCAAGGAAAAAGGAAAGAAGAATGAGAAGCGTGATAAATCCAAATCTAAGGGGAGATCCAAATCGCCTAGAAATTCCAAAGTTATTTGTTGGAACTATGGTAATGTTGTCAATTCAGATTGCACCCGAACGCTTGAATAGTTAAATTCGGCAATTTGTTGAAACATGGAATGATTCTCAGGCCTGTGGGTTGCCTAAAACTGAGAATCAATCTCCAAAGAGGGTTGGTTCCCTAATGAAAACTTCCTAAAAACTAACTGACTTGGCTGGGAAAGAGATAGAAAGCTTGCTTGAATTGAAATTCTAAAGCTATGAGAGGTGATTGCACCTAAATGATAATGACTTGTAATTATGACTCACAATAAACTTCTCAAAACTCTAATCTGCACAACCAAATTCAATAATTTAATCACTTGAATGATTTAAACAGAGGCTTTGATCTAATGCAATATTGAGGGAAAACGAGGTTTTCACGACAAAATTTATTAACCAATTAATAAGCATAGTGCATAACCAGTTAACTTAAACTAAATTGCATACAAATATGTGAAAAAGACAGAAAAAATTAGAGGTTTCAAAAACTAAAACACAGTAATTCTTCGATCAAATTCTTCACAAAAACGATGCTCGAAATCTAGAAGGCAAACTCTAAAGTATTGAAACTCAAAGGAATCTTCTGCAATTACACACTTTGAACCTGTAAAAAAAACACTGCTATATTAATCTGAAAGCTGAGTTACAAGATGATCTTCTTTGCTAAAGGAAAAGGTCAAAAACAAGAACTAGGTTGAAAAATAATTAAGTTTTTCAATATATACAAAAAACCTTTCCAAAAGGCATGCAAAAAGAACTGAAAGTCCAACTCCAAGAAAGGGTGATAATTCCAAAGCCAAATCCAAGCAGAAGAAAATATCTCTGAAAAGGAGGCCCAAAACCATGCAAAAATAAGTCCAAACAAGCTCAAACTCACTGCCAAGTCATAACTAATACATGCACTATTCCAAATGAACTGCAACTCCCTGAAAAAGTGGCTTAAAGCATGCAAAACTGCCTCATTTTGTATCAATCCGCCCATGGGAACTAAAACTCCAACTCTATTATCATGTGCATGATAAAAATATCTCTCACTTCAATTAACTTTGCCTATTATAATATCTTTTATTTGCATTTGGACTAAATTAATTAAATGATCTATAATTTAATCATTTAATAAATTTAGTTGTTATTGATCAATGCACATAACAGATATTAATGTAATAAAAAAAACTTAACTGAAAAGCCCACGGCCATACATACATACTTGGCATATTTTCTAAATATTCCCACATTTTATTGAAGGAAGTGGCCGACCACATTAACTCAATCATATTCGACCATATCATTAGCATATCTTTTGGAATATTTGACAAAGCCGTCCTCATATAATAATTCAAAATTATTATGTCAAAGGCAATAATTAACCTTCCATGTCGACTTTAGGGAAAATGAACAAAAAGAGCTAACAAACCCTAAACTCATTATAATTTCTCTTGACTTGTTTGGAGAGAAACTTCTCGAAGAAGCTGACCGTGGCTGGTTAGGGTTTTTTGAGGAAAAACTTCATGTTCGAGCTCAAAATCTGAGCATATTTTACTGTCTTTTGGCTGAGATCTATTGATTCTCTCTAAGATGAACTCTTATGTAAATATCTTGAAGGTATTATGATGGTATTTAAGCAATTTTTGGCCGCCATTGCATGAAAAATTTCTGATCTCTGCTATCTGTTTTGAGGCCGACCACTGCAAAAAACCCAGCTTGAACTCTTGCTTCCTTGGAAAACTATACTGCAACCTTTATGGGTAAGTGCGTGTTCATTTATTTCCATCTCTATGGCTACTACATGAAATCTGAGCTCAAGTATTTTATTTTCTTTGAGAATATTGATGTATATTCTTTGATATTCTTCTCAATAAAATGAAATGAAAATCTATCAAAAACTCTTACTCTAGAAAGCTGAGATTGAAACGTTTTTTATTATTGATAACCCTGAAAGGCACTGTAAATAATGTTTGGCTTCTTGGGTATGTGAAATTGCTTCTTCAGGCCGCATCATACTTTTCATTCTTCTGGGTACTGTAAATAATGTTTGACTTCTGTATTTTCTGTATTTGAAGCTTCAAATATTCATGATAGCAAAGAAAATGTATTTCCCAGTTCGAAATCTCATCTGGGTATATGCGAAAAATATCCTTCAGGCCACGGCCTTGACTTCTGAATCTGAGTATAAACCAAAACTCCTCGTGCTCAATATCTTCAATGATTTTTCCTTTATGCTTAAATGGTTTTCATGGACATGAATAAAAACCCCAAACCCAAATCCTTTGTGCTCTCTATAAGATTTTAGCACGAATATATGACATATGCCTTGGCTGATAAATATTGTTACTGAGCTGAATATTCCTCCATCTGGGCATTATGAAATTTGTGTGCTCCTGACGTTTCTTGGATGTTTGAACTTGAACCCTGTACCTAGCTTGCATTTGAAAGCTGAAAAATTGCTTTTCTAAGCTAAGACAGTCATAATATTGTGTTGTTTTGAAACAATAAAAATGGATTTTCTATATGTTATCTTTTATTTCTGACTGCTATGAAGCAGAAATTCTTTGACTGCCTTTGTAAGAAACACTTCTAGAATGATAAAAAGAAGTAACCACCTCTTTTGCTGCTCCAAATTCTTTGCATTTTTTCTGATCTTCCACTGTTCAATTCTGATCTATAGTCATTATCTCAAAATATGCCAGTAACCTCTAGTACGCATTGTGATGTCTTCTGATGCTTTGCTCCCGCTATATGTATCATTGTAGCTTCTGGGACAACATTCTTGTTCATGAATGTAATACTTTCACTTACTCTGTTCTATGTATGAACCAGTTTAACTGCTTCCTTCCATTCATTATTCTTTGCAAAACATGAGAATTCTGCTCGTAATGTTGAAGTTAAATTGTTATCTTGAGCCTTTTGTAAACTGTGCATGCACTTGAAGTTGTAAGAAACAAAATAAAATGTTGAATGCTCTATTTATCCTTTAATGAAAAGGAGCTCAATGTCTCATCAAAATGTGAATGTGAATGAGAGACAGAGCTAAAACGAGAGCTGATAAATGTAATCAATACTCAACTGCCATGCTACTTTACTGTTCCTTTGATTTGTGAGCAAAAGATAATTGCTCAATCAGTTCTATCATGCTGATTTAGACTGCTTTTATCATATGATATTATAGTACATTAGTCCTTTCTTGCTCTATAATTGAAAACCTGATATGCCGGGCTCAACCCTTGTGGGAGCCCGTTTTACTCCACATATCTGATGAAATGAACTCGAACATGATAAACCTGTTCCTGCACATTGAAACAAACATGTCAGCAAAATATAAGAAGCTGAAAGCTTCCATTGATTTACATTCCCTCTTCTCTGATTTTTTGCAATTATCTGATGAATGCTCGGTTTAATGCAAATTACATTTCTGTCTGTAGCATAAGCGTAAGCAGAAAGTAATTGACCATTGCTTAGAGTATAACTCTAATACCATTTCCTTAATGATTTTGCAGGTACACGGAGCGATGAAGCGAGGCTGCAATTGCTTGGAGGCACGACGGCTAGAAGCACCAACGAAGTGATTCATCATTACAGGCAATGATGAATTGCTTCTCTTTTTTACGCTTATGTTATTTTCAGCAGTGTAGCCTGTCCATTTAAATTTTGTATTCATCTCTTGATTGTTAGAAACAAACTCAGTTACTCTCGCGGCTTGTGCGAGATTCAACATTTCACAAGATGAATAAAAGTATCATTATGCAAATTTTCTCAATTTTCTGTTTTAAACATTTGCACAATAAACTTATGACACATATGTAAGATGATCTCAATGATGATCAATGAACACTCAATCAGCAAAATATGAAAATTTTATGTACCTATAAATGACGAACTTCATTCAGCTCTACCTGTTTGAGCTTGGAGTAAAAAATAGGTAACAGGTAAGCCTAGACAATTTTGTAAGGAGTGCAAAGAAGAAAAGAAGAAGAAGAAGAGATTTGATTCTAATTTTGAATTCAAGAAGGAAGATGGTGATGCATTCATCATAGCTTTGGCCACTCGTGCAGGTAATGATACATGGTTAATTGACTCAAATGCATCTTTTCATATGATCATTAATATAGATTGGTTTTCTAAATATGAATAATTTGATGGAGGTATGGTGTACTTGGAGGATGATTCTTATTTAAATATTTTTGGTCATGATAACATTAGAATCAGGTTTCCTAATGGTAGAATGAAAATGATTAATAGTGTGTTGCATATCCCTATATTAGCACAAAAATTGTTATCTATGAGAAAACTAATAGATGGGGTGTGTAATGTAAGGAAACTTGGAACCATCTAATGACAATTTCTACATAACCCAAAACAAATAAAAATGCAAATAAGTGCTCAGAATCCACATGCAAGAGAATAGACAACATACCCATCAAAGATGACACAAGATATACCCTAGGAAAATCCTCAAGAGGGAAAAACCCAGCCTCCAAAAGCATATGTACTCCATCATTGTTGATAAAATTTGTCTCAACCTTGCAATTACATAAGGTATTGTTAATACATAAAGTATTGTTCAACTGACAACGACCGATATTTTATTAGCTTGATTTTCCCTAGAAGGCAACCCTATTTTATGAAGGCATTATATTATGGTTGTGGATTGTGATGTATTCTAAGAGTTTGATAGTGGTTGTGTTTCCTATGGATCTCTGAGTGGTGATACTCCTGTGAGAAGCTTTCTCTACAAGTATATTGTAATATTTGTGATTGTTGAATAATATATTGGGTGGCTTTTGGAGTGTGGGGTTTTCCTCCCGAAAGGGTTTTCCCCACGTAAATCATTGTGTTGTGGTATGCATGATATTTGTGTTTATTTTTTTTTAAGTTTCTATAACAGTTAAAGATCTATAAAAGTTTTGCTTTATTCTCCTCTCAAGATTAGTGTAGGAAGTTGTTCCACTACCTTAGCTTCGTTATGAGTGGTATTAGATCCTGATCACCCTTGGTTCCAGTTGTGGGTTGTTGGGATTTTTGAGCTAATCCATATTTGAGTGGGAGCTTGTGCAGAAGACACTTTGTGATCTTGTTATAGGAATTTTCAGATGGCAAGTTCATCGGGGAGAATAGAGGTGGATAAATTTTCTGGAAATAATTTTGAAATGTGGAAGCTGAAGTTGGAGGATCTATTGATAGATCGAGATCTGTGGGATGTTGTTGATGAGAATGTTTCAAGGCCTGCAGATCCTACTTAAGCTACTTAATATGATGTTATGGACCGTAAATCCAAGGGTCTAATCATATTATGCTTGGAAGACTGTATTTTAATCAATGTCCATAAAGAGACCTCTGCTCAAAAACTATGGAAGAAGCTTGGTGAGATGTATCAAGCCAAATCTTTAGTAAACAATATTTTATTGAGGAAGAAATTATATTCCTTGGGAATGGAAGAGGGTGGACAAATTACAAACCACTTGGAAGCATTCAATATTTTGGTGGCTCAGTTGGCATCAGTTGGTGTCAAAATGGATGAGGAAGAGAAATGTCAAATCCTACTTGAGTTGCAAACTGGAAAGAAAATAAAATGTTTAAGGATTGATAATGGCGATGAATTTTTCTCTAATAATTTTGATAGATTGTGTAAAGATTGTGGTATTCATAGACATAAGACAACTTTGTATTCTCCACAACAGAATGGAGTTGCAGAAAGAATGGACAGAACACTGATGGAGAAGGCTAGAAGAATGTTGAGTGGTGTTGGTCTAGAACAAAGGTTTTGGGTTGAATCTATTGCCACTGCTTGTTACCTGATTAACAAGTCTCCTACATCAGCTCTTGTTGATAAGACACCTATAGAGGCATGGCCAGGTCACAAGCCTTCATTAAGACATCTTAGAATTTTTGGTTGTGAGGCATATGCACATGTACCAAAGGAGAAGCGATCAAAGTTGGAGAACAATGCTGTGAAATGTATCTTCATCAGATATAGTTATGGTGTCAAAGGATAAAAGCTTTGGGATCCTATTGCACATAAGGTAATACATAGTAGAAGTGTTATTTTTAGGGAAATTAAGCCTTCTTATGTTACATTGCAACTAGAACAAAGTAAATAGGAAGATGTGATTCAATTTTATTCTACACCTAAGAAAGTTAAATCAAGGCCCATGGATAGACAAGAAGTTGAGGAGAGCTCATCTAGCTCTAAATATTTAGAAGAGGAGGAAGAACCTCCAACTCAGCTTGTTCGTAGGTCTACAAGGCACAAACAACCACCTGAAAGGTATTCACCTGATGATTGGAGATGTATTTTTGCTTTGAATACTAACGTGGATGAACCCAGATCGGTAGAAGAGGCATTAGGTATGAATGATGCAGAATCTTGGAAGATTGCTATGGATGAAGAAATGGAAGCTTTGAAAAAGAATGATACATGGGATCTTGTACCATTTCTTGAAGGACGAATGTCATGTCCCCGAATTGGAGGTATATTAAATTAATTATTTACTAAGTTATTCCAATAAAATATAATACCAAAAGGGATGACTTGTTATTTAATTAATTTAATATTGACTTAAAAATAAAATAATAAAATAATAAAAGTCACTTGAGGAATAAAATAATATTTTTCTAGAAGCTTCTTGGAGATGTGGTAAGAAAATTATATAAGAAGCTTGTGGCTAGTCATTCATGATGCACTTGGTTATACTTATTTTTCATTATACATACTTGTGTGGAAAAAGAGAGCTTGAATGCACAACAAACACAATGCATAACACAACACAACACCAGATGTATGTGGAAAACCCCATAGGGAAAAAACCATGGTGAGAAATGTTGGTAGGAGCTACTGTCCTAATCCAACATCACAAAACAAAAATAGTTTACAACTTTGTTTTATGGCTACAAACCAAGGAAACTACTACTCCCTGTAAAGAGGTTTTAGGGTCACTCCCAAGGAAGCTACAACTCCCTACTTACACTTTGTTTTAGGGCTTCAACTCAAGGAAGCTACTACTCCTTGACTTGAGAAAAAACTCAAGAATGAATACAGAATGACAATCCTTCCACTATTTGAAACTGACAATTAGGCTCAATCCTTTTTATGATTGTAAGTATGCTTTGACATATTTTATGTAGCTTCTTCAAGTGTCTTCTCTACAACTTACAAGCTCGCTACTTTCAACCTTCAAGAAGTTTTGCCTTTGGATCATTGCCTCTAGCAAATAGTTAACACCTTCTTCACTTCCCTTATGTCATAAAAATATCTTCAAGATGAAACTAGACAAGAACTAACACTTTTACTCTTTCTCCTTAGTCACTTATGCAATTTTCATCATTTCACACATCACATTCCATCCTTGCCACCTAGATCAACTAGGTTTATAATATATACATGATATTACATTGATTTCATAACATATGTTGGCCTACAACAGAAAATATTACATTTGCAAGTCAACCAAAGATAAAACAACAACATGAAATGTGTAGAGGGCAAGACCCAAAAATGACTACACAAAACACCAAGAAGAGGAACATGCCTTGCAGATTCCAATGCAAGCTTAACCTAGTCCTAAACACTTTTCATAGATTCAATAATCTATAGAAATCATCTGTACACTTCCCATATTCAAATTAGGTCGAACTTAAACATGAAACATAAAGTATGATAGCCTTCACAACATTGGCAGTACACATGAATGATAAGACATTACTTGCACTGCTCCTAGACGAGTCAACATGACCCATACAATACCTTCAATCACTCCTTAACCTCCGCTCACACTTGAACTTGTGGCACACCTTCAACATACCCTAGTCAGCCAGGCCACAACCAGTACCAAAGAAACCAATCAAAACTTTGTAGAGAAACAAAAAACATCATATGATACTCAAGAAAACTCTCATACACTCCTTTCACAACTTCATACAACATGTTGACGCAAGCCAACATGAAAACTAGTCACCAGACAACACAATTCTATACTTTTTCATCTTCAACTTTCTCTGTGGAAGGAATAATGATATGAAACTTTAGATATACCACTTTCAAAACTCACTAAACTTATCTTCTGATCCACATAACCATATCTACAAATGCGAAGGATTGCATAGCCAACCTTTGCACCTTTGTGAGCATCCTCACAGAAACAACATAGTCCTCAAATTATCACTCACAAAAACATCTTTTTGGAACCCAAATGAGCTAAAACTTGGATGACACATGCCTTGACACATCGTGGAGCTATCTTCCAAACCGTAGGAGGAAAGCATCACCATTGGAGAAATACATAGCATTTCTTAGAGACTCTGGCAACCAAACAACCAGATTGTTACTCTCTTTTGACATTAATGACAACCACATTGTAACAAAATTAATTTGGTTCACCAAAAAAAAAAGAAATAAAACATTCATTTTTAAATTGTCTAAGTTAATTAATTAGATAAATAAATAATAAAAAATTATCCCAAATAAAAGAGACGAGTTTAGATATGTAGTTGATTATGAAACTAAAACATAAATAAAATAACTACATTAAAAGTATACCTTTGAGCTAAAGAAGAGAGTAATTTGATTGTGGTGGAAGATTGGTATCTATAACGTCATACTAGATTTGGAATGAACAATCTAAGATGACTATTTTGTGAAATATGGAACTATGTGTGAACCTAGATTCAACCCACACCTATGCCTCAAACCCCATATATGTGGCCTTAAACTTGGAGTTCTTAGAACTTTAGTACCTGCAATAATATTTGCATGTACCTACACATGTAAATAGAAGACCTGGTGATGTTAAAAAGCATCATTAGAGATTGTTCAACAAGGAGTGGGAAGTCAACCAACTTCCCACCTTGCGCCTTTGTCAAGCCTTATTGACCAATTCATTGAATTTGTAAAGAGTTGGAAGATACCAGACAATATATGCAACACAACAATAAGTAGCTAACACTGATGAAATATAATGACAATGAGAACTTGAGACTTGAACAAAGAGTAATGAATGCTTGAGTGACCTAGTGCAAGAACAAGGGTTTGATATTTGATGACACAAGAGTTCAAAATGATTGATAGAAAACACAATTATGATAATGCATGAGTGCTAGACATACAATTTGAGTTTTTGGCATTGTAGTTGACAAATAACAACTAATTGGACCCATGCCCACCTAGGGCTATAAGTAATTTTGAAATTGGGCAAAGTAGATGAAGGCTACATGCGTGACCCTATCATAGGTCAAAGCCATAAATGTAGTTCTAAACCTAGCAAAAGATATAGTGATATGAGAGCTAGAATGATTTTGAGAAGAGATAAAATAGTCAAAAAATTGTAGTTCAATTGGTTAAGCATAATTGGTGAGGATTATGCTATGTTCCTTGATTATACTATCCACCAATGTTCAAACACTAGAGGCATGATTGAATTAGGTTTGCCCCTATATGACTTTGACAAATATGATCTCCTTACTCATGACTGCTTGATTGAATAAAGTCTTATATTTAAATCTATACTTACTAACATATTGCAATCCACTTATTCATACAAAATAAAATTACCGATATTTATATAATCCAATTATTTTCATAAAAAATAAAAAATATTTATTAACCAAAATAATTCTAAAATCTTACTAAATAATTTTTTAGACACTTAAACTAGTGTATATCACTCTCATATATATCCATTTAATGTTTAGGACCAAGAGTTTCTTGAAGCAACTCAACCACACATATTAGGCAAAGGAGAGAATGACTATGGACTCATTGAAAGGGCAATTGATTGAAATATGTAAAATGTGAACCCTTTTATGTCTAAGAGTGGCCCACTAGCCAAATTAATTGCTGCCATAGAACTAAAAATAATCTACAATTAACCATGGTTAACCCAACCGCAAAACCAAGTCATCAACCCAAATTTGTCTTCCCAACAAACAAGAATCCTTCATGGATGGTATGTGTTGGAGTTTTGTGCTCATCTTTCATTTTCACAATCAGTAAAAGACTTACTAAATTCATTCACAAATGTCAAAACACACAGACGAAGCACAAAATCAGGAGGAAGAAGGTTAGCAATAAAGACTAAAATCTTTTGCAGAGCAAAATAACAGAAACCCTTGAAATAAAATGAATGGGTGTATAACATAATATAACACAATAACATCGATAGCAGCTCCATTCAGATTCAATCGGTGTGCTCTGAATACCCTTTTTAAAACCCTCCTTATTTCCATAGACATATTGTAGTATAAATCGTTCTTGATTCTTCTGTTAATTGATGATGATGATGATGCAGGTTTTAGCTGTCAGTCGGTTGTTTGGATTGGATTTCCTTGGATCGGCGTTGCTTCGATCAAAGGTGCATTCGTTGTCACATTTTTCCTTTAATTAGGATTACAGATTATTATGGAATAGAATCTGATTTATGTATGTAGCCTTTATTAGGTCTCTTGCCCTTCAGGAGGTGAAATTTTTGTTTGATAGGCGAAAAGAGGGTTGTTAATCGGTTAGGGTAAATCCTTTTTGATTGAGCATGGCGAGTTCAAGTATAAGCATGCTTGGTAGTGGTAGTGGTAATGGTAGTGTCAACGATAATTGTAATGGAATTGGAAATAGTTCGCAATTGAGCGAGAAGGAGAAGGGTAGCCGGAACAAGAGGAAGTTCCGTGCTGATCCTCCGCCTCCCTTGCCGCTTGTTCCCTGCATCAAGTGTAATGCCCATGCCAATGCCAATGCCAACAAGGACATCAATGCTTTCAATGGCTGGAAAACAGGTTACCACTCTATTGAATCCTTCAATGGGAACAGCACTGATGTTGATGGCAATGGAAATCCATCTGCCACCCACAGTCACAGTCATAGTTATAATCATAATCATAATCAGAGTCATAATCATAATCATAGTCATTGTCATAATCCTGCCTGTTATGCCACCAGCGAGTTCTGTAATTCCTGTAAAGCTCACCAAGAGCATCTTAATTCTTGTAAATGCTCTGCACATTTAAACGGGGGAAAGGGAGTCCAACAAGACACTAGGGAAACAGGCTATGGATATGAAGAATTTTCTAGTGGGGGGCGTTTGCAAGAAGAGAGAGATCTGGAGGAGCTTCAAGAGGCAGATTGGAGCGATAATACTGAATCTCAACTTGAGGAATTGCTTTTGAGTAATCTGGATACCATATATAAGAGTGCAATAAAGAAGATTGTGGCATCTGGCTATACAGAAGACATGGCTCTCAAATCAGTTTTGAAACACGGTAAGTGCTATGGCAGTAAAGACACCCTCTCTAATATAGTAGATAATGCTTTAGTATATTTAAGTAATACACATGATGTGGATGGAAAGGACCTTTACTTCGAAGATTTGCAACAATTAGAGAAATACATATTAGCAGAGATGGTGTGTGTGTTGAGAGAGGTTCGTCCTTTTTTCAGCAGTGGTGATGCAATGTGGTGCCTCCTCATTTGTGACATGAATGTGGCTCATGCCTGTGCAATGAATGGGGATGATGATTTTAACAAGGATCCAATGCCAGCAAGCACTCCATTATCTGTGCAGTCTTCTGCGGAGACAAGCTCATCATCTGTGCAGACTAGTCCAGAGACAAGCTTATCATCCGTGCCTCCTGCTACAAACATGCCTGCTTTCAATAAGAATGCCATTCCATTGCATCCTGTGCCTCAGAACTCTCAGGTTGCAAATTCTTCAATGCCTTTTGTTACCGGGGTGCCTACTTTTCCAATTCAAGGATTTTCCATGTCAAGCAATATGGTTCAAAATACTTGTAATCATGATTCTATATCAGTATCAAACATTCCAGAAGCTCTGCAATCTGGACCAGTCCATCCTTGTTACAGAATGGGAGATTCAAAGTTTAGTTGTAATTTGCAGCTTGGGGCAGTTTTATCATCAGATCACTTTCAAGGCTCTTCAGCATTCACTGCAGCACTTGAAACCGAATACAAACGAGGACATAATGCTTCTGAGGTGACTGCTGAGGATTGTGCTTTGAGTATGGCTCAGCCTTTTCAAAAAACTGAAAGAATCATATATGAAGGCAACAAAATGAAAGATAATCTAAACATCAATTCTGCTTATCAGAAAGGGAGTTCTGGAACTTTGGTTTCTCCTTCTGGGCCAGCTGATAAAGTAGACCAAGTAGAAACCAGTGAAGCATGTTTGTTGAAGACGTCTTCAGTTGAAAAAGGGTCATGTTTGACAGGTATTGAAAATTCAGGCACAACATATAGAACCATACCAGGTCCATGCATCAAACGTCCAGGCGGTAATGAAGTTTACAAGAGTTCTCAAATTTCAATAGATCCAGTACAGACTGACTTGTTGATAGGGAAGTCTATTAAGTTAATAGAACCTGAATTGTCAACGGGAGGTTGTAGAATAGATTCTGAGACAGTAGATGATGCATCAAGCTTTGTAGTTGCTGGCGCAGAGCTTTCTTTGTCATTGTCTTCCTCTAGAGACAAAGAAGTAAATGATTCTTTCAGTGTTGCTGAAGAGGCATCTGATTCAAATTATGATACTGTATCATTGGATCAGATTTTTGGAGGAAATGGATCCCAGGACAGAAAGGATGAGATGATTATGAAAATGTTCCATCGGGTGAGGGAAATTGAAACACAGATACAAGAATGGACTGAATGGGCTAAACAAAAGGTAATGCAGGCAACTTGCAGACTCAGTAAAGAGAATGCTGAACTAAAAGCTCTCAGGCAAGAGAGAGAAGAAATTGTCCGTCTTAAGAAGGAAAAACAGTCAGTTGAAGAAAGTACCACGAAAAAACTATATGAAATGGAGAATGCATTACGGAAAGCAAATGCGCAGGTGGAGCGTGGTAATGCTACAGTGCGTAAGCTCGAAGAAGAGAATTTAAAGTTAAGCCATGAGATGGAAGCTGCAAAACTAATAGCTATTGAATCTGCAGCCGCTTGTCAAGAAGTTTCCACAAGAGAGAGAAAAATAGTAAAGAAGTTTCAAGCTTGGGAGAGACAAAAGGCCATTCTGCAGGAGGAACTCGCTAGTGAGAAGCGTAAGCTTGTCAGTTTACAACAACAGCTAGTAAAAGCTAAAGAACGACAACTTCAAATTGAGGTGAGACTGGAATCTGATTCTGTACTAGAAAAAATGTCAGAATGCCATTCTTGCAATTTGAGTTTTCTGTCATTATGATAAAATAATAGTATTTGATTGTCTAGTAATTTGCCTGGTATTGTCTAGTTGTACCTTAATATCTTTTTCTGACCTATCATTTTGGGCGGTATTTTGCCTTACAGTGCCCAGGCAGTTATAAGTCTTATGCAACATGGTGGATTTTACAGGTTAGGTGGAGGAAAGAGGAAAAATCAAAGGAAGAAGCAATTATGCGAGCTAAAACTGAAAAACAAGCAAAGGAGCAAATTGAGGCTGCAATTAAAAGAAAAGAGGATGCATTAAATCAAAAAGCCGAAGTGGACTCTCAACGATATCGAGATGACGTGCAGCGTCTTGAACATGAAATTACTCAATTAAGATTCACAACTGAGTCTTCAAAGCTAGCAGCAATGCAGTGGGATTCAAATCATACTGTTTCATCATGTCTATCAGATACAAATGATATTCAAGCTTTGAAACAAAGCAATACTCGACTTCTCTGTGAGATTGCAGAGTTGCAGGACTTGTCTCAAAGTGAGGTTCAGCGTGATCGTGAATGTGTTATGTGCTTAAGTGAGGAGAGGTCTGTGGTCTTTTTGCCTTGTGCACACCAAGTAGTGTGCATGAAGTGCAATGAGCTGCATGGAAAACAAGGCATGAATGATTGTCCTTCGTGTAGGACACCCATACAACAACGGGTTTGTGTACATAGTGCAAACTCTTAGCATGAAAAAATGGTTGCAAATTGGAAAAAGTAATAATACGTAGAACTGTGACGAGTTGCTTAATGTGACCAGAGTAATTCTATTTTAGAGTGAATTCCTGTCTTTCATTATAATCTCATTTACAATGTTTGTTTGCGTGCATTTTGTTTTTCTACTAGAACTGATGTTCTGGTTTTTAGTCAGTAAATGTCAGGAGATCAAATCTGAAAATTCAAATTAAGTTCAGGCAATATGAGGACAAATCTTTATTTCTTACAGGGAAAACGTCACTTCAAAGTTAAGAACAAAAAAAAGAAAGGATCCATGGTTGTACTGCACACCTTTTAGGTTTAGGAAAGCATGCTCCTCCATCTTGTGGCCAAAGGGTATTCATCGAGCAATAAATCTGTGGCTTCTAAACCAAAACGTCTTTAGGTCTTTTCCAAATTAATCAATTTCAAATTAAGCAACCATATACCTCCCATGACTTTTCATTGTGATGATTTTTTTTTAGGTATTTATTCTGTGTGATAAGATAAGCTTTCATAATTGATCAGAATCGTGAATCTGATTAATGAAGTTGAAAATGAGTAACAATCTGAAAAGCTACACGTGGTCAGAATTCTTGACAAGCCATAGCAGCCTAAGGATAGGGAATTGAAATACAACATACTCTTATACTGGCCAACCATCTGATGAATCTTTGTGCTTCTCTTCTGCTTCGGTTTCTTTGTTTTGGTCTGCATCCAATTGACCAACCTAAATATACTCTCCTGCTCCTCCCTTGAGGCATTCAATATCTTGCTCCACTCTCCTCATCTTTTTGCATGGCATGAATCATACTTTTCTTTCACCAGAAACAGTTGCAAGAGGTTCTTCAGTTACTTAGTCAACATTGTGACTTTATGGGAGCTGGAGTGGCTGGCCTGTGTTGCCAATCAAGCTTCTTCTCCTATCTGCTTGCCACTAATTACTATGAAAGCTTTTCTCTACTGATGGAATAAAGGTTAATGAGTTGTCTGTCATTTGCTAGTTATGGTGAGATAAAAGGTCTGTGGATTGAAATTAACTTCACCTAGAAAGAAAAACACGAAAGCTAGCACAAAACCATGAATAACTGCTCCCAATGCAAAAACATTAGCTGCTCTATGCTTGGACACAATTGAACTTATAGGTCTTAGCTTCTTCACCTTAAATGGTAGCTTTAAATTTGTTATTTTTTAAACTGGTGCATTGCTAATCTTTAGCTTCAATTTGAAAAACTATTTCTATGATTTCTACCCAATTAAATGACTTATCACTTGTTATAGGATGCAAAGGTTCTGCTATTGAGGAGAATGCTTTTGATAGAATTAATTAGGTATTAGACTGTGGCTCCGAAACTTCTTGTCTCCACCATCTTGGAAGGCTGGACCACTTTAAAATGGATTGCATTTTGTTGGATCAATTCTCAACTCTCTGTCCAACCATATGCAAATGCACATGTAATTTTTTATCTTTGAAAACTTGTCTCAAATATAATTGATGCTCATCCTATGTTTTGCTAAAAGTGAATATATCGCCCAAGCAAACAATGACAAGATTCTATAAATGGTCTCAATATTATTTATCAAGCTCATGAAAGTAGTAGGGGCAGTAAACAACCCAAAAAGAAGTAGAAGCCACTCATACAGACCTTCCCTCGTCTTAGAATGTTGCTTTTCATTCATTCTTGGCTTGATTCATATTTGATGATACAGGGATTTAAAACCCAATTTTGTTAAGTACATAGCACGTTCAAGATGGTGTAACAAATCATCAATCCCTAAAAGAGAGTACCTGTTTCTTATGATTATCTTATTGAAGGCCCTATAAGCAATACCCATTTTGCATGAACTATCCTTTCTAGATACAATAACAATAGTAGAAGCACATGGAGAAGTGCTGGGATGGGGTACACCCTGACAACAAAGGTTGAAGTTGTTTCCCATCAGCTTCTATCAATCTTTCATTAGAGACAGCAATGTTGGGGATAGGACCATCCGGTATTAATTGATCTCATGCTCAACCATTCTCTTTGGTGGCAAACCTTTGGATTTTTGCAAAAATTGTTTGAATTAATGCAAGAACTCTTCCCCGTTTCTTTATCAATTGACATGCTAGAAGAAAACTTTTATTCAACTATCTCATTGTTTTGCTTCTCTCAAAAAAAGCAAAGCAAACTTCTCCTTAACATCAATCAATCTTTTGGCTTGATTGACACAGTTTTTTGGTTTACATTCATATGCATTGATGATGTAATTTTCTCATCTTAGCCAAACTGTACTTTTTGGCTTTTCTCATGAAGATGGCATTGATCACACGTGTATGGGCTGTCAAATACTATGCCACAAATATCAAGAGGAACATTAACCACAACTTTTCAATTAATTTATTTTTATTTGAAAACTTAAGTTTTCTTTGTCTGCCAACCAAGTCTCAACTTTTGCTTCTCCCAATCCAAAGAATAAGGTCTGGGATGATGTTATGTAACATTGTAATCAATCCAAGCTTGCCTACCAACTCTTTGGAAATTGAATTTGCTTGTGAACAAGATTCAAAAGGAGGATCATTTTTTATCTTCTTAATTTGAATTTTGATATGAAAGAGTTTTGCAAGTTCATTTTTATTGTAAGCCTCATTGCTACTTAAGCATGCCTCTCTTCAGATCATAATTTTAAAAATGCAAGTTAATTGCAAATTTGTGACTATGCACAAGCCAAAAGTACTTGATGAGTTATTTGCCAGAGACTTGGATGTCTAGTTTTTAGTGAGTACTCACAAGTATTTTCACCAAGTATCCTCCAAAAACTCTCTAGTTGGCTGAATTGTTTTTTCCAGTTTTTTTTTTTTCATTACCGTGGATTTGAACATTTTTTCAACATTTTTCTTAGCTATGCATGAAGTAAATTTCAAAAGAACAGTTGATGGTTGAATAAATTATGCTTTTAATGGCATTTTGCACATTATTGAAGTTCATTTTATCCATTTTTGTATCTTTATTAATATGCTGAGCTTTTGCCAAGTCCCAAGTCTGAGCCAAAATTTTAGCCTTTCAAATTTTTGTTTGTTCCAATTTTTTTTAACTATACTTTGGATGGAAGTACAAACAATTTTTTCATACACATCGGAGCTGCTCTCCATTTCCTTTCCTTCATCCAAAGGAAGTCATAGCTACCTTCTTTTTGTTTCTTAGATTCTTTTTTGGCAAAAATAGTATTGTTACACTTAACCATATGATATATCCCTTTTCGGATTGAAATGATTATTGTTTTTGTGCATGTGAATAGGATGGACTCTGTTTTTGATCTATCTAAAGATAATTGGCTTGAGATAACATCTTTTTTTTTTTCTTTAATATGATCAACATTATGAGTCACAAAATAATTATGAAATCCTCTAGTATACTTAATCAGGATATCATAATCTTGCGCATCTCTGCTCATTTAGACAACCTTTGGTGAAATTCACTTGTATAATTCTACACACTTGTGGCCTTGTTTTGCCTAAAACATTGCCAATTAATCGGCCTTTGTTTTTCATGGCAAATAAGGTAAAATTACTCTTTAATTGTCATTTGAAATTCATTCTGTTTATAAATGGGTGTTAATTTCCTCACACTTAAGGAATGAACTTAACTTTCATACCAAGTTGATGAACGCCTAGATAATTTTGACATTACATTAAAAAATTGGTTATTCACTAATTTGATGTAAACTGAAATATACTTCAAATTAGGCTAACCAATGGTCAAGTTCTTTAACTTTTACATCACCTTTATAGGGCTGAATTTCTATCATGTCCTCTGCTTTGAATGGAGGTTGAGTTGTGGAGTCTGATTGGCATGGGGGCTGCTATTCATGGGATTGAGGCTGCTTTTTTGTCCCTTGTTTGTTTTGGGAGCCTCCATGGATACTCCTAGCTTTCCCATGAGAGCCTCCATGATGATCTTTAATGTATCCAGCTTCCCAAGGGATTGAGAGATGTTAGCAACATTCTCTTTCAACTTATTTAATCTTGCTTCATTGTTTCGAGGCACTCCTCCATGAGTCACACTCTTTGTTTGATTCTATTTATTTGTGGCCATCTTCATCTAAAGAGGGACTAATTCACCTTAACCTACTCATTAGTTTTTCTAGTAATAGGCATCCATTTGCAAAACAGCAAGACCACAAGAAATCATTAAAAAAAAAAGAAAGAATAGAAACCTGCTCTTATACCAATTTAATCCATAATTAGATATTCTATAGCTGATTTACCAGTGCAAATGTCACCTCAATTGAAGACAACTTAGTTGATTTGATTTGATGTTCCCTTTTTTGTAATGTAAGAAAACTGTCAATTTGTGCTGAAAAAGGAGTTGCTTAAGAGCTGTAACTTATGTCGATTGTTATAAACTTATATGCATGAAATGAAACAAGAAAAAATCTAGTAAATAGACAGAAGGAGAAAATGCACGCAAGGAATTTTACCCTGGAGAAACCCAATGCAGAAAAACTAGTGTAGGGCCTTGCTTAGTTTTGCCACTATCTCCTTGCAAGACTACAATTTCACTGCCTAGATAATGAGAATAGTTGCTTAGTTGAACTGAATCCAGCTTACTTCATAATCCATTCAGAGAGTGAGCCACTCACTTCGATTTGATAAATTATAGAGTTTGACAAAGAAGCTTGTGCCTTGTTTTTGTGGATAAAGGATATTTTCTGTATCTCTTGCGTACAGCGTGCTTTTAGTTATACCATTATGATTCATGAATGACTCTAATTATACTTGATAGATGATCATAGTCTCTACAATTTAATTTGTTTTTAATTTTCAACCCCAAGTGGAGCTTGAAATCCCAAATATCTCTCAGGTCATTGACGAGCCCACCTGACCATGCTTTCTCTGAGTGTTTTGTAATTGGTCATTTTAAGAGAGAAACTTCAATTGTTATAACATCTTTTCATTTTTTGGGGACTGCCTTTAGCAAACATTACAGTTTCTCTAAATATCACTCTTAGTATGGTTTATGAAAGTACATAGTTCATCTCCTTGAGGCCACCTAGTAGTTATTCTGAGTGACAAAGGAACTATTGTGCGTAATATGATTTCATTGGCTCCAGAGTTCCAGCTTTGCTAAAATTAGAGAAAGGCATTAACATTCTTCTATTCAAAATGAAGAACTCATGTTGTCCACTACAAAGCTTTCCTGAATATAGCGGCTCTTTTGGTTGCTTGTTAATTTGGGATGATAAAATGAAAATGTATTGCCCTATTCACTCACTATTTTCAGCATTCTAAGGTAATGGAGACTGATTCTTATTATTGTAATAACAGTGTGTGATTATAGTGAAATATATTCAAGAGACTTCACTGATGCTTAATTGGTCATGAAATGGGCATACTTATATTGATGATCAAAAAAATCTCTCCAAACTTTTAACCTCTCTGAGATATCTGGAAATCTAGTTTGCCATTTTTTAATGAACATGGTTTTCAGTAGATTATCGTCAACTATAATGATTTTTAGAAGTGGATGAATGAAATCAATGACAATTAATTCTTTGAAAATTCATATATTCTTACTCTATATTCATTACTATTCATCACCTCGTGCCCCGCCATGTGCTTTTTGCTGCTCAATCCAATAAGCACACCCCTTGAAAATGAGACTAATGTAATGGCATGCAAGTAAGAAATTTGTTACCAAGTTTTTTTTGATGTTGAATAATCTATTTATATGTTTATACAAAGATGCTTTAGGAAAACACTCGTATTAAATTATAGACTGGAAAGCTTAAATCTCTCGACATTTAAATGTTATCACTTATCAGCATCCAAGTGTCTATAGTTTTCTTGCACTACATTTTGGTGTCTCTTGTTTGCTGGTCGTATGAGTGACAAAATTGGTTATCACGAGTCACCATTCTATCTAGAACAAGAGAATCCTTATTCATCTATGTTTGTTGATCGTATGAGTGTCAAAGTTGGTTAGTAGGCATTTCCTTAAATACATTAAATGATGAATCTTATACCCCAGATTTCCTTCTTGGAAGTTGCTTCTGGGTTCTGCTTTCATAGGGGATTCGTGACAAAATTCTAGCAGACTAGCACATATAACATCTATTATTAAAGAAGTGGATTTGAGATTGTCATTGTTTATTCTTGGATGACAGTTACCCTTTGTCATCAACAACTGAAACAATTGTGGAACTATATCTTCATCAGTATTCTTTGCTGGTTTGCCCACCAACATAGCGCACTTGCCAACCGTCAGATTACCTGACTTTGGGAGGGACAGATCGGAATGCTTTCAAAAAGAACAATTACATTCCTATCATAAAATCTTAAGAACAGGTCCAAGTATATGAAATCGAATCACCTTACATCCTTCCTATTAAATGGTTTTTTGGTGAAGAGTTTGAATGACTAATCTAAATCAAGCAAGATAGCCAGTGTCCATTTTTAGAGCATGTCTGAATATCATCAAAAGAAAATAAATGCGACTTCAAGTAAATCTGTTCAAACTGATTCCTTTGGCATATGAAATAATGATCGCTTCATTTCATGTATGCATTCAGTTCCAAACCGTCTATTATGTCAGTATGATGAACATGTTAACACACACAGCATTCCCTCGGTCATCATTCTTGGGACCTATATTAACACATAAAGAGCAGATCATTCTCTTGTCCATCATTCTTGGAACCTATATAGGGATCGGAGGTGTGAATGTTCGACATCTTTGTGCCTTGAAGTTTGACTGCACTACCATTAGGTCTACTTCATTCAATACATGAAAAG
>VDFB02324083.1:0-41481 GCA_007258455.2 Sequoia sempervirens | reverse complement strand
TTTTTCTTTACTACTTCATTTTCTTTGATGATCTCCATCTTGCTATGATAGGAATTCTTCTTTTTATGTTGGTCCCAATTTACATATGAAATGATGGGTGAATTCCAACTCATGATATAGCTAGTTGTAGTATTGACTACATTTTATCACAAGGATCCTTCGTGCCTCATATGATGATGTTTTCTATAGACAAGATTTCCCCCGGTGTTGTGAAGGTATTATCAATACCTAATCCTTTGCCCTGATAATGTATCTCCTTATCCATAGCCCCTGAATATGACTTGTCGTGAACACATGATATTGCTATGGGTTCCTACTATTTAGGAGTATGAACTATTTGCTCTAATTCTATGACATAATTATTGATTGATATTGCTTCAAAAGATGTTAATGATGCACAATCACTATAGGAATCAGGAATCTTGACCGTTGCTTGCTGATGAACTATTTTCTTTGATTCTATGACATCATTTTTTGTTGATACTGCTTCAAAAGATGTTGGTGTTGATTCAAAATATGTCTATGGTGCACAATCATTGTAGGAATAAAGAATCTTGACCATTTCTTACTCTTGTGTAGGAATATCAAGAGTGGGAGACTCATGTTTTAGATGAAGAGCATCTATGTGTCCATCAGAAAGAAACATTTTAGGAGTGATATCAGGGACATCTTTGGAGTTTAAAATGGTTTGTAAGATGTCCCTTTGCTCTTGATGAAACTCTGGGGATAGGGGTTCTTGATCCTATCTCGATTCAGAATAACTTCCATTATCCTCAAGATCCTCCTCTTGACATGATCCTTGGGTGGATATAGATCATTGGTAAAAGACTCTTCACAACATTCAGTAGGTATGGGTGTAGCAAAGGATATTTCTAGCTCATTTGGAACTTCTTCAACATTCCCAATTATTGAGTCATATGTGGGAGAAATATCACAATATGATATTCACTTGATGCTATTACGGTATAAAATAGTGCTAAACACTATTGATGGTTTTTGACTTTGCTTTAAAATAGTATCTTGATACATGCCTAATTCCTCATAAACAACATAAACATGTGCCAACATGGTATCCTAGGTATTGTTTGAGGTTGATTCCTTTGTTGAATCTTTTATTTTTCCATGATCAGGCATAGGGTTCGTGTAAATTTTTAGATTTTCATTTCCAGATATTTGATTGACCTCAATGTCTCTTTGTTCAATAAGATCTTCTATCATATTTTTTATCCTAAATTTTTTTTGTGTGCTATGACCTTTGTATCAGTGAAATTCACAAAAGTGATCTCTATAGCTATGAGGTTTGATTTGTGGCTCTTGATAGTTTGAGAAATTTGGGAGTGTGATAAAGTTAGACTGCATCAATCTCTTCAACATGTATTCCATAGGTTCCCCTAAGGGAGTGAATTTTCATTTATGAGCACTGTTTGTTCTTTGTTGTCCATGTTGAGTGTTTGTAGCATTGATCATTGGTTGATTGTTTGGTGGTTGCATGTATAGTTTTTGTGTGTTCATGGGATCAGTGTTTTCTTGTCTAGGAGTAGTTAAGACCACCTTTGCATTAACAACACCATCACTAGTAACATTCTTGTTCTTGGCCCAATAGCGAGGTTTGTCATTCAAACTAGTGGATTGGTGGTTGTCTTTATACACTTGTGTGTTTCCCTATGAGATTAGGGCTCTCTTGATGTTAAGCACTCTAGGGAAAAGCTCATTATAAGATGTGATGCATTGCATCTTCAAGTGGAAGGATAGATTTGGATCAACATTTTCTATGATAATACCCATTTGTTGTTCATCAAGAATCAACCACTTGCTCTTACTAGCTCTTTTCCTCCATCCTTACAAGAAATTGGAAAAAAATTCTCCTTTATTTTGTTTGAGAGTATACAAATCTTCTAAGCTTACATGCATGTAAACATTGAAGGTGAAGTGATTGATGACTTTGTCAATGATTTCTTGGAAATTTTTGATTCCTGGTGGTAACTATGAAAACCAATCCATGGCAGGACCTATTAAACTTCGTGGGAAGAGGGGCATTAAGTGGGAATCATGGTAGGAAATCTCCATACATACGAAATTGAATTCTTTGACGTGGTCTATGTGATTTCCTCTCCCCTTGTATTTATCAAATTTTGGGATTTCAAATCCAGGAGGCAACAATACCATTGCGATGTTTTAATCAAATGGGTAAGAACATAAATTTTGTGTATGAGGCTTCTTTGTCATGCCCATCCAAAAATCCTACATTTCTTGTGACAACCCCTAAGTTGTGATGCTAGATTGTCTTGCCGGTTTCATGGATGAACATACAATGGGATGATGGATGTGTTTTGATATGATAAGGTGTTGTATGGGTTGTATGGTGGTGTAGGATAAGGTGCTGATTGTGTGGGTGTATACATTCCTATTTTGTTTGGATTGACGATGTTGTATTGAGGGTTATAATAGGAACCTTGTTGTTGTGTGATCAGTTGTTGTTGTTGGGCATATTGCTAGGCTTGTTGGACTGCTAGGGATGCTTGTTGTTGTTATTTTTTTGCTACTAAGGTGACTTGTTGTGCTTGCTGCTAAGGCAACTTGTTGGACTTGCTATTATTGTTGTGCTGCTAAGGTGGCTTCTTGTTGTTGTTGTTGATGTTGTGCTACTAAGGTTGCTTGCTTGTTGTTGTTGTTGTTGTGTTGCTAAGGCTATTTGATGTTGTTGTGCTACCAAGGTTGCTTGATGTTGTTACTATTGTTGGACTGCTTGCTGGTAAGCCTATTGTTCTTGATGTAAAGCTAAGGCATGTGCTTACAATGTAGGATCAATTAGTGGTTGGGACATCAGTGATAGGTTTTGGGTGTTGATGTTTTGTGTAGGTTACATATTGTTGATGAGAGGTTGAGGGTTCCCTTGGTTTTCAATTCCTTGCAAGATAGTGGATTGAGGTGGAGAAATGTAAGTTTGAGGCCCCAATTGATTTTTCATGGTAAAGGGGACCATGGGAAATGATGAGGATGGTTCCATTATATTTTTTGATGGTAATGACATACTAGGACCTTGAGTCCATTGATTAAAAAGGTTCCCTTGTTGTATTCAAGGTGTGACCAAGGTATTACCTTGGTTGATGGGATTCATAACCAAGGTGTTGTTTTGATTTGGGTTGATGATAGATGGTTTTGATGTGGATGGTGGATTTACATGAGTAGCTTGGGTAAGGTCACTTGTTTCAATGTGTCGATGGGGTTTCTATAACCACTTGTCAAGGGTTGAATTTACGTGAGAGTCTCAAATTTCCCTTGTTTTCCCACTTTAGGTACTTGGTGCTCGAAATTTGAGATTGTTGTGGCATCATGAAATGTAAGTGGTTTTCCAAAGGTTGGTATCCAAATTTTGTTGACAATTAATGGAATGGTCATGTTGTGAATACCCATAGTTGTGTTTGTTCCTAGACATAAAATGAGACCAATGTTGGTCACTAACCGAGTTGCAAGACTAGATTTTAAGGGTTGAATTGGAACAAGTGATGGAGTTGGTTGAATCGTAGATGAAGTCAAGCCTTTTGTTAATGATTGTGCAACAAAAGATGGGGAATTTGGAGCCATGTTTTCTAAGGCTTTATATTCCATGATTTCTTCCCTACTAAGTCCAAATGGCTTGTTCATGATGTATTCTATCTCATATATTCCCCATAGATCTCGGGGTTACTGTGAGGGGGTAGAATAACTCCTTGGATTGAATTCTTGTGAGTTTGGATCACTTGTGGTAGATGGGACTTTGGTTTCTTCCATGATTTTCTCGTGCTTTGATCTTGTTGTCACCATAGATTATGGGTCAATGATGGGAGAGGTGTGTTGAGATTTATGATGTTTGAACTCTCTAGTTGACTCAAATCTAGGTAGAATAGATGCTCTAAGTCTTTTGGGGGAAATTATGATAGTGGGGGATGAAAAGATGGGTGAAGTGGGAAGTGATCTTTTCAAACATTTTGGGACAACACTTTTGACTTAAATTTGATTTTTTGATGTTTGGATAAAGGATGCTAATGAACTTAGAAATATTTACGGTAGACTTGTGACCTTCAAGATGAGCTAGTTAAAAAAATAGAACTTAGATAAATGCATGGAAAAGGATACATTTCATAGACAAAGAAGATAATTTAGCAAGTGTTGTGGTTTGATTTGATGTTTAAGTCCAAAGTGTTGGCGTGTTCAAAAGTTGCAAGATTTTGCAAAGTTTGGTGAAGTGAAGGATGAAATTTGATGGAGGGGTGAGTGAGATGTTTGACCCAATGTTGACCTAGAGTGAACCTTTGTTTTCCAAGACCAAGGTAGTGAGAAACATGCTATACTTCTAAAGTGATGAAACATTGAGTCTAACTCAATGATTTTGGTAAAATAGGACTCAAATGATTTTGGAAATAGGACCCAATGCTTTTTACAATAAAACTTAATGACTTTGGATAATGCAACTCAATGATTTTGGACTCAATGTTTTGCAATGCTTTTCTTGTCTCAATTTACTTGTTCTGGGGGAGTCAATGTTTGAACACACATCAATGTGGGGTGTTCATTTTTCAATTTATCTTTGCTTAAGTGAATTGAGTTTACCACAAACACTTGTATTGGTTATGTTTTCAAACTAAATGTTTACGTCAAAAACATCATAACTTTCACAATGTCCATTTTGTGAGAATCATTAAGTTAAAGAAATTATTTCCTATGTTGTCTTTGGGAAAATATGGGTTTGAGATTAATGTCAAGATATTTAGAAATCTTTAAGGATAAATCCTTAGGTCAAGCAGTAATATCAAGGGTAAATCAAGAAGTCCATATTTATGCCAAATTGTTTGAAATTTGGATGATATTGAGTGTTTCTTTTTGGATCATTTTGAAATCAAGAAAACTATAAAATTGACTCACAAACATTACAATCCTAGGATAGAAATGGCTATATTTTTTGAATTCCCACTTGGATTTCTCTAGCCGCACTTATTCAAAGTGGATGATTAGAAGCTTGACCACACTACTTCCCCTCCACAACACTCATTTCTATGGGTTAGCCAGGCTTTAGTTCTCATGAATCTCCCATGATGAACTTTTCATCTCTACTAGGAACCACAAATATGTGGGATGGCTTTGGAGGTCCAACCTCCTAACATCAACAAATATTAAGGATTTTTTGGCTACTACACAAGGGTTTGTAATAAGTGCATCTGGTTCAAAGGATAGATATGGCAAACTCACTCAAGAGGTCTCCCAACCCTTAGAACAAGGGATTTACACATCATAAAGATACCGGGGGAGAGCTATCATGCATCACTTAGTTGATTGGAAAATTTCCTTGCAACCACAAATTTGTATAGCAGTTCAGAAGAGCCTGGCTTATGCTCATTACCACTTGGGTCATTCCCTTGGGACGAGTACTTTTTCCCACCAAGGTAGGCAATCTAAAGGTGAACAATAGAAAGAAAGTACATTCATAGTTCGATCATCTTTTTTTGCATGCACAAAGAGAGAACACACACTATGTCTTTTATCACACTAGCATGGTCGTTCAATTTTAAACCCAAATTGAAAGATGGAGGTGGCTTTACAAAGTGTTAGGGAATTTTTTGGATTCTCAAGATTGACAAATGGCATGAGAGAATTGCATATGCATTCACTAGAAATTTTGAAATCCACAAAACAAAACAAATAGTTGTCAATTTTTTCCTTCAAAGCAATAATGAGTTAATTTTAAGCACCAATTGAAACACACATCAAGCACTTTTCCCTTCATTATTTTTTTAACTTGGTTGCAAAATCGTTTATCCCATATTGGCATCATGGGGTATCTTTTTGCTAGTTTAATAGCTTTGCAGTGTCATTGATTATTATGAGTAGGTCTCATAGGAGGCTATCTTGCTTGTGTTCTCAGTGAATTTTTCTTCCTATTAGCATGGAGATCAAGCAATGGGCTGCATCATTTTTTGCATGAAATTAGGTTTAATTATTTTTTTGAAGTTTTTGAAAGCACTATCTTTGAATTTTTTTGAAGTTATAATGGTTTCTTTGGAGAAAGGGAACTTTAGGCAATGGAGTTATTTTATTCTCACCCATCTTAGTGAGAAAAATCTATTGCCATATTTGTATAATGAAGTTCCTATTCTAGACACATGTAGTAGGTTTATGATTTGGAAAGGATATAGGGCTCAAGTCTTTGGAGTTATTTTTGAGCATATAAATGATGAGGGTCTTTTGGATTGACTTGTTCATTTTGAGTGCCCTTATTCTCTTTGAACTTACATTTGAGAATCATATGGAGATCTTGATACTTCATAATCTATCAATGATCCTATTTCCAATACCAATGTGTCTCTTTGTTCTTCAGAAAAGATAAACCATGCTTGTGATTCTTTGGAGGTTTTTGAGACTTAAAATGAGGTTGTGGTTGCTTTAGAGGTTCCTAATTCTTTGTCAGATAGTTGATCCACCTTCATTAAATACTTCCATCATTCTTGAGCAACATGATTCTCATTATCTTCCTAATTGGGATTTGTATTTATCAAAACATTGGTTCATTGTTCACGGAATCTCACATTTCAAACTTTGAAGACACATTTGAGGGTATATCCCCTCTATTTGATGATAGTATCGACACTGCTATCACTACATCTCAGTCTCTAGAGAATGTTCAGAATTAGTTTCTATTGGTACCTTTTTTGTCACCTTCTATTGTGATTGGGCATGTTCCTGATTGGTTTGTGGCATCATCTTCCAAGGTCTTGGTGACACATGAGCATATTTTAGAGACATTATCATCCTACATTTGGATTTCAATTGCTAATTTTTGTCCAAAATGGGAAGCATAACTACATTTGTATTTGGTTCTATTTCTTCCAAAAGGGAGACAAGTTGTTTGTCGACATTGGATTATGTTTTTTCATTAGGCAGTTACAATTTTTGTAGGTGATTACAAATCGTACACAGTCTCTCTATTTCCCTCTTATGGGGGGTCATTGATTGTATATACATGATGCATGTAGTCCTTGGGGGTGTGATTGAGTCCTACATCCATGCATCCTTTTTTCTTTTTCTCTCTTTTGGAGAGGGGTTTTTTGCCACAAGGTTTTTGTCCTTTTCTCCATTTGCGAGAGATTTATTTTTTGCATTGTCAATGGGTACCTGAAATGGTTGTGTAGTTGGGACCCATACTACATCTTAATTTTTCTTTTTGCATAATAAACTCACTAAGTTGCACTTAAGGTGGGGTGTTAGGGTAAATAGGATTTACCTACTTAAGTTTACTTAGGTAAAATAGTGCATTTAATTATTCGGGTGGTTTTATCCTATTTTGGGTAGTTTTCTCACCCATCACATATTTTCATGCCTTTATAAGGAAAAATTGTACATTATGTAATTTATCTCGTCTGAATATTTTTCTTTGGTGAAATAGCCTTGTGTAGCTTCTCTCATTTTTGTGAATATTTTTCATAGATTGTGATCTTGGGTTTGATGGTCTACACCAACATACCTTACTTCAAAATCATATTTATGTAGTTCTAATTTTATCATTCTTAGATTTATTTTGACTAATTTATTCTATTTATTTGGTATGTCATTCTTTTAGGGTTTGGTGCTACTTGGTTATATATAACTCACCCTACCGACCCTTGATTGGTAACTAGGACTGGCATTCATCCATGTTTCAAATATTATTTACAATTGATATTCTGTTGAATTATCAATTGAGATAATTTTTATATAAGGTTTTGTAAAATTTTGTTTCCCATTCTTTTAAATTCTAAATCCTTGAATAGAGATTTATTGTTCACACTATGTATTCTCTCATATCTTTATCCTAGCCTCTCTTAATATGACCATTACTAATTTCCATATTTTAATACATCATGATATGTGATCACAATCTCCTTTAATTAATTATGGTATTTTATCATACTAATGAATTCACACAAAATATTTAAACATTATGTTACTATTTTTGCTTGTCTTCTTTCGTATATCTTTATAATTCTTACTTCTTTGGAAGAGGTCAATACCTTCAATTCTTTGTGATTATCGTATCTACATCGTTATTTGTTGGAGAGTGATAATATTGTGCATGTTTCTCACTATTTTATAACTTGAAGGAAATCTCCCATATATTATCTACTTATAGATGATGAAATAACATCTACTTGAAATCATTTTCATACACATAATATTACTTATATGTTTTCATGGTTTAAAACTTATACTAATATTGTTAATAATCATAATGATTTTGGTAGTGATGATCTACTTTGTGATATATTTTACAAGATAAGCAATAAAAATATAATCTTATATCCTACTCACGAGATTATTGTATACCATAGTGAAAAATTTATCACATGTCATAAGTGTATATATTACATGTCTAAAATAATGATTACTTCTATCAAAAAAAATTATTTGATTATGTCTCTTTACCTGTACTAGTGTTTAGAATCAAACTATTATCTGATAACTCAAACATATTTTTCATTCAAACCCAAAATCCACTAGCTTATCCATCCAAACTATCCCCTTTTCCATCTTAATCCAAAATCATAATCATTCCTTCATCTTATCGTGATAGTCTCCATAGTCAAATTGAAAACCCCTGCTCTGATGATGATATTAGACTTCTTGATAAACTAGAGTATAATCCCTATGATGATAATGAGATTCTTGTTGATCAACTAGAGTATGACCCCTATGATGATAATAAGAGTCTTTTTGATCAACCAAAGTATGAACCTTATGATGATCAAACCTTATATTTTATAACCTTAAGCAAGTGGCATCCATGTATGTTCCATTGATACCAACAACCCATAATCCCTAGTAGCTTATCAATTATTCCTCAATACCAATCATCCACAATATCTATTCATCCATCCATAAATCCTCAATACCAAAAACAAAAAATCTCTATTTTGTCATCGATCTACCCTCTTCTCGAATAATACACAATTCCTAGTCACCCATCCATCTATTATCCATGTCGACAACCCACAACATTCCAAACTAGTTACCAAGAACATATAAGCTCTTGTATCCACCCATATATCTACAACATCAATAACCAATTAACACAATCTATATCATTAATCCCTAAAAAAAATCCATTATTCATCCTAATCATAACCTTGCTAAGGGAAACCAATCTTCTATTGGTGTGAAAATATGTCTTGTACCTATTAATTTACCTTGCTAGGTACTTAGAGGACTTATTTACATGTTAAGTTTACTTAGGATATAATATTTCCTCTAGAAGTATTAGTTGGATTTTCTAGATCTTATCTTTTTAGCTTTTAAAGCTTGATTCATAGGTTAGTTTGTTATTTATCTCATGTCATAGGATTAATAAAAATGTAATAATCATGTTTAATCCTATTCCTCACCTTTCCTATATAATCAAGGTCATTGTACTCATATGTAACATACTTCATACCTCACCATCATTTTGATAGGTCTTAATATCAAGCAAGCTCATATTCTTGCATACCCTCTTATGGAAGGAATCTTTTGCTTTTGTAGGTGGTCTTGGGTATAGAGCTAATCTTCATCTCTTACATGGTATCAAAGCTAGGCCTTGTAAAACCATTCTTAGATCTAAGGATTGAGCCATTTCTAGTGAGAGATCTAGGTTATTTTTGGTAATGTTGAGTATGCTCTTCCCTTGCATGATAGTTGATGGATTTTTTAAAAATATTATATTATTTTTGATAGTTAAAAAAAAGGTTAAGCACCTATTTTTTGGGCACTAGTCCCATGGCCCTAACACTAGGGCTAAACCAAGTAGGCCACTTGTTTCCTACCGGCTTGTAATCGCCTGAGCAATGACTATTTTTTATTTTTACTTTGTATTACATGCAGTCACATGGATGACTAGGTGCCGATCCCTAAAGGCTAGATTTTTGCATGTGTTTAGCTTGTTAGGTGCTAAATGGGTAGTTTTATTCTCTAGAGCATAAAAATTTGCAAATGAAATATCAATGGAAAACTAATTTCGTCTACTTCGCAGTGGTATAGGTCATTTCGATGGATTTTTTGCAAGTACATTTTATTTCTGATAGAAGTAAGATCTCCCATTTGGACCTTCGATCCCAATTTTTTTTTATAGTTTATCTAATTTTGGTGATTCAAGTTACAATTGGAATGTATTCTAGAGCTCTTTCATTTGGTTCATGCTATTTTTTTTATTTAGCCCCAAGTATTATTTATTCACTATTTTGCATATTTGGAATTATGACTAATTAGTTGGACATCCTAACTCTTGGTGAGGTTCTACCAGATTGGGAAGGATTCATTTGTAGTATACATCATGTTTGTGGTTTCTAATTATTGTTGAAGGTTAATGTCTTTGTAATTTTGGAGATTGATCATAGCTCATTATGGGGTTTTGATTTCATCCTTCTTTAATTATTTGAAAATGGGAAACTATAAACAATGGAGAGATGGCATCATAAAACATCTTAGCTTCATTTGTTAACACATTTTTACGGTTTAGTTCCCCCTCTTGGTACAACTAGTAAGATATTTTCTTGGAATTGCAAAATGGACCATGTCTTAGGAGTTATTACAATGCATGTTGATGATGAAATTTTGAATGCTATTGTTCATTTTTAGTGTTCTAATATTTTTTAGTCTAAAATTTGGGAGATATATGGAGATATTTATACTCAACCATTCCCAGATGATCCTATTTAAAACTATCTTGTGCTTCTTCATTTTTTAGAATGGATACCCTGTGATTATGATGCTATGCAAGATTTCTATGATTTTTAATACTTTGAATCTTTATATGAGGATGACGAGATTTCTTTAGATGCTCCTTATTCTTCTTTAGAGATAATTGATGTACCTTCACCTTCAATGATTCCTTATTTAAAGTCATTTATTGATGCTCCCATCATTTCTATTCGACAAGACCATTCATTTTTTTGTTGGTGATTCATTAAGAATGTCTAGTAATTTCTTGAAATATGTATCTAATTATCTTTGAGATTGAGATTCATATTTGCCAAAAATTTCTTCCTTGTTTATGAAGTCTCACATTTCAGATTTGGAGGACAAATTTGAAGGGTTATATCTCCTCTTTGATGACAGTCATTGCACAACTATTGCCAAGCCATTTGTAGCTTTGGATCTTGTTGAACATCGGTTTCTAAATATTCTTGATTTGTCACTTTATTCTTTGATTGGGCATGCACCTAATTTGAGTGTGGCATCTTCATCTACAGTTGATAAGGAGACATGTGAGTAGATTTCAGAGAAATCATTATACATATTTATTCTTCTTTATTTCAATTCCTATTTGGAGTGAGAATAATTTCATTGTTTATACTTTGTTTTTTTTCTTTAGAAAGGGAGACAAGTTGTATGTCGATATTGGATCATGTTTTATCTTTAGACACTTACCATTTTTGTAGGTGATTATACATTTTGGTGGGACTTCATAGTCTCTCTATTTCCCTCTTATGGAGGGTATTTTTTAATGTATATATATGATGTATGGTGTACATGGTGGGTATAATGGAGTCCTCCATCTTTCATCACTTGATTATTTCTTTACTCTATTTTGGAGAGGAGTTTTGTTCCAATAGGTTTTCTCCTTTTCTTTGTTTGTGAGAGGTTTTGAAATTGTATTTACACATGGGTACCTAAAATTTCCTTTTAGTTGGGACCCATACTTTTATATTTTTGCATCATTTGCATAATAATCTTCTCCCTTAGTTATACTTAAGTGGGGCGAGGGGGGCGTATGGTGTGAATATATGTCTTGTACCTAGTAATTTACCTTGATAGGGACTTAGGGGACTTATTCACATGTTAATTTTACTTAGGATATAAGAAGATTTCTTCTAGAAGTCTTAGTTGGATTTTCTAAATTTTATCTTTCTATCTTGTAATTCTTGATTCCTAGGTTGTTAGTTATCTCATGTCATATGATTAAAATGCATGTCACAATCATGTTTAATTTGATTCCCCACCTTTCCTATATAATCAAGGTCATTATACTCATATGTAACATACTTCATACCTCATCATAATTTTACTAGGTCTTAATATCAAGCAAGCTCATATTCTTGCATACCCTATAGTGGAAGGAATCTATTGCTTTTATAGGTGGTCTTAGGTATAGATCTAATCTTGAGATCTTACATCTTTCATATAAATAAATCCTCAAGAATAATAAATATCACAACCAGCAAACTAATAATGTCTTATATCCTTCATCTCCTATACAAATACTTCATCCATGAAACCATTACAATCTACTCCATCCTAATCCACGAATCCATCCAATAAAAACACCTTTAGCAATATTATCTAAGGAGTAATAGTAATGGATCCTCAAATTTGATATGATGATAAAGTTATCCAATCCCATCATATTGCTAATCCTACACCATATGAATATCTCCCACCATGATGCCTTCTATCAACTATCCCAAATCCATTGTTTCCATGAAAAAATATTGACACCATCAAAGAATCTCCTATTCATATCCAAAATAAAACTCCATTATTTAAACCATTGGATATACGTAAAGAGAAAAGTTCATAGCATGGTAAAATATACTCCAATATAAATCACATAAAGTTACCCAAAAAAATACCTATAGATGGTAATGATACATATGTTAATAAAATCCTTGATCAAGATCTTATTTATAGCATCCATTGTAATCCAATCCTCAATGAGGATACTATCCTTGAGTCTATCTAAGAAATACCTATAAATGATCATGATATCCAATTAATACATTATTTAATAAACTCCCATCTCAAATCGTGAAATCTAGGATGATCCTCTCATCCACTTTTATCCCATTCATGATCATAAAATTATACCCAGTCTTATCCAAGTCCAATCACCTCCATTTCACAAGATGGAACATTTGCCTCCCTTGAACACATAGATAATCAAAGATATGATATGGATAATAGAAAACAAGGATATAAAAAAGCTACCATGGATCACATTGACATCCTAAATGCTCAAGAAGAAAAAAACATGATGGCGGATAAAGCTCTAGTATCTTATAAACTATAATCATCTAGTTTTGTTAAAATAGGTTTTCTTGTATAAGAGAAAATACCAAACATTAGTGGTTTCCAACTAAATATGATGGGTTAGAATATTTCTTCCAAAATACAAAATACTCCATTTCAAATAGAATATTTCAAGACATGCAATATCAAGGAAGAGGATTAGGCCTACATGAACAAGGAATTTTAGAACCAATACAATTTCATGAAAATCGTAGAGATCTACAATAAAAAAAACAAATGATGTTAGTGATACCTCCATGATATTAGGGGAAATTCATCCAATTCAAACATCAAAATAGGGACCATGAGTAGTACTTACGATAAGGTTACTGCCAATACTCCTCCCATCCATACCTTAAATCATCATTCTCATTTCCATAATACCACCGATTATTACCGAAAAAACCAAAAAATTAAAAATATAAAGTCCAAAATAAAATATGAAAGGCCATTGAATCCAAAAATACAAGTGGAAAAATAAATTTGTAGTGGCTCCCAAAGAAAATTGGATGAAGAAAATAAAATAATCCTAATCCAATAGTCAATCTAAATGTGGAGCCATAAGAAAATATGTCTCCCATATATAAAAAATTTCCATCTCCTTCAAAATGGTCATCATGCAAGGAATATAAAAGTGTTGGTTCCAATCACTATCCCAATCAAAAATCCAAACTCCATCATTCACCATCCCAAGTTTTGAAAATAAAAAATCCTATATCTAAGAAACAAATAATCCATCATAATCCTACATCTTATTTAAAGTCCAAAATATTTATATCACAAATCCATCACATCCTAGTAGAAAAAATTTATCATAGGGACTCTCATGACACTCTATCAAGATGTGATTATTTAGATAAGGCCAACCCTAGTATCAAAAAAGGACCAAAATGACATTTATTGGTTGTATGCAAGCACCATTATCTTGAAAAGGTAACTCATCCATAGAGGTCATTTTTGGTGTATCAAGACACCAACATCTACATCAACACCTCAAAAGGATTCAAAAAATTAGTGATCATATAAACATCAAGTTCATATAGAAAATACTAAAAAAATGAAAAATTCAAAATACAAAAAAATAACAAAGACACAATTTTTTCCAATATTGAAAACTATTATTATTGTGCTTTGAATAAGTACCATGATGAAAAAATTTCAAACAAGCATCATGTGTAAGATAAATTATTTATATGGACCATTAGACTTTGGGGAAACTTCTCTCATCTTCCATACCTTTTTCATGGCATTTCCGTTTCCATCTAGTCCACTTCATTCCTATCCATCTTCCCTACCTACCTTCATCTAGATAAGGATTGGGGAAAAAACTTAAATAATTCATTTCAAAAATCTTGACATGTCTATCCTTTGGTCATACACAATCCAACTTTATGTCATAGTATACATTTTTTAACATATGTTATCATTAATGTCAAAATAATAAAGTAAAAAGAGCATTATCCTTGATGTCAAAGGTGATCACTGATGTTAAAGGAGTGATTCAATAGGATCTGCAAGAATTCAATATAATCATATTGTTATATAAGAGAATTTTGATAAAAATGAAGAAGAAACCTTTTAGTGTCTTGAAATATCATTCTTATATCTATTCATGTTGATAGAAGTAACTTGGAAGCTTCATCTAAAATGTTTAAGGTAAGTTTTCCAAATAGAGAGATTTTTTGGAAACATGTTTCGTTCTATATTCCTTCTTGCATGTGAGTTTTGGTCTAAAGTTTGAATGGATAGTATGTCTACACATGTTTTATCCTATACCAGATTTTCTAGAATTTATGTTCAGTAAGATGAAAGTTTGAAGTGACAAAAGGGTCACTATGTTGGTCAATTAACCAAGTTGATATTTTGAAACTATGCAACAACTTGTAGTATGCAAACTCTGGGGGTAGCATGGGAAGGAGAAATAGGTCCAATTTAATGTATTTAAAGGAAGTGCACGATATCGTGTTCTTTTGGCTGCAATAAATTTGGCTTAGGATCGACCCACTACAATTTTCATGCAAATTTATATTTAGGTCCACATTAGGCAACCTAGTTGACTGTAAATGGTGTTAAGGGACTCCTAGAAAACATGAAATGTTATTAATGTAATGGGATGTGTACAAAAACTAATCATCATAGTTTTAGGTATGCTAATGAGAGAGTGTGTTAGTGACTTGTGTGAACAATTGTAAATTTGGATGATGTAATGAGAGTTCCATCTCTCAATCATTGTGTGCCATAATAGAAAGATCTTAAGTTGTGGGAGAGTGTCTAAAGGAAGGTTAGATTTTATGTAGGCTATATGATCAAAATTCAAGATCCACAAACCTTATCTCTATAATCTAATAGGACTGTGTCTTCATTATTAAGTTGGTGCTCAGATATTTGTATTGGGGATTGGTGTCTCCAATAGGTTGGTGGCTAAAATACAATAGTGTATTAGTGTCTTTGATAGGTTGGTGGCTAAAATACAATAGTGTATTAGTGTCTTTGATAGGTTGGTTCATACTTAATTATTGTAAGTTATTCATTATTTTTATGAGGCTAGATTTGGAAAATATATCCAAGCAACTCTTTTCACTATGGTTTTTCCCATTCTAGGTTTTCATGTATATCTAGTGTTCATTGTGTGAATGCCTGAATTTGTATTCCTTGATTGATATTAGATATTTTGAGGAAGTGAATAATTGTAATTCATGTTGAATTAAATATTTTTAAATATATTTGATATTCTAATTTACCTCATCCCTCTCACTATATTGTGTTCCCTTCAATTAGTATTAGAGAAAATTTCCTTTGAAAAGGCTTAAAAACTTGAGGTAGATTCGGGATGGCACACCAAGTGTCTCAAATTATGCTTTTTGACAAGGATGGAAGAATACTTGATGGACCTAGGGTTTGAGATTTGGAAATTATTTGTGGATGGATATGATATCTCTAAAAATCCTTCATGATATCAGATTGGGAAGGAGGCTTGCGAAAATAATCCTAAAGGAAGGAATACTATTTTATGTGGTTTATCTAACTTTGAGTTTGTAAAGATCATTCACTAGAGGACAATGAAGTTTGGAGTAAGTTACATAACATATATGAAGGTGATGACAAGGTCAAAGAAGTAAAGCTTCAAATTGATCAAGGTTAATTTGAAATTCTAAAAATGAAGGGGTAGATATTACTAAATTCCTACTTTAAGTTGATGAGGTTGTCAATTCCATCAAAGGTCTTGGTGAATAATTGAAACAAGGTGTGATTGTGATAAAGGTACTTAGTACCCTTCCCCTAGAATTTGATGAAAATTTTGTGATATGGAAGAAGATAAAAATTTGAATACTCTCATTATAAATGAGTTATATGGAATTCTAACTGCTTATGAAATGATAATTGAGAATGAATAATCTATAAGGAAGAAGGCTACATTCAAGGTGTCCAAGAAGAAAGATGATCTAGATTTAGAAGATTGATTAGATTCAGAAGAAGTAAAATTTGTTAGAAAGTTACAAAGGGGTTCTAGAAAGTATAAAGATAAGTTACCTTTCAATTTTTTTAATCTAAGAATGATGAGAAAAAGTCATTTCAAGAAGGGAATTTTTTTATAGAAAATCTAGAAAATTTTCTTTATTAATGAGGAAGGTTACTCATCTAATGATGATGACCAATCCACTTCCATAAATTAAGGAGAAAATTCAATTTTCATTTCTATGGAAACCTATGAAGAATATGCAAAAATAAAGTCTGAAATTGATAATGATGTTGAAGTAGACCTTGTGGAAGAAATTCTCTAAACTAGTAAGGAAATAAAAAAGTTGAATAAAATATTGTAGAAGTGAAAGTCAAGGAAAATTTATCTTTGAATCTTGAGAAATTGGAGAAGATGGTCATTGATCTAAAGATTCAAGTGGAAGAGGCAAAGAGGATTGAAGAATTTCTAACTGAAAGATTTCTATCAAGGGATAAGGATTGTGAAAAACTTGAGGCTGATATTGTGTCACTAAGGAATGACCTTGGGAAAGCTAACCATTAGTTGAAGCTAAAGCTTGGTAAAAGAAAAAAGATCTTAGATCAGATAATAAAAATCCAAAGGTGATTACATATCAAAATTGGTCTTGGTTTTATTGATGAAAGAATAAGGTAACTAAGCAACCTATGAGGTCTATTGTTAACAAAAATAGAATAGAAGGTCTAGAAGGAAAGCTTCAAAAGGAAAAGGACACAATACCAGGTTCTATCATTATTTTTATGGTTACTATTTTAATTTCAATCATTTTAGTTATAAGGTCGTGAATTATAGAAAATATTTAACAAGAATAAATGATTTTGTTAGCAATTATTTTGTAATTGTATGTCAAATGAAAAAGTGACATGTGTACTTGGCCTGAAGCTTGTTGCATCCTTGTCTTTTAAAAGGGAATTCAGGGCTAGTTACATGGATCTTTCCTGGAAAATTTTGTAAGAAAAAACATAGAGGAATAGAGTTTGAGTCCTTTTTTAGGTTATTGACTCTTAATTTTTTATAATTGCATATGTTGTATAATAGTACTAGCATTTGAGGAATATAATAGAATAGTTCATAAGAGAATTTTCTCCTATTGTATACTTTACACAAATTGTAAATTGAATCAATAAAAGATCATTCAATTTTCCTCCATTTATATTTCTTATGGATGTATATTTCTATTAATGCTCTTATTCAAGGAATGAGTAAAATGCTTTAACAGAAGTATAGGTTTGTGTAAGTTTTTGTAGGGATTTGGTAATAGTAAAAGGACAAAGATGTGTCACACTTTTAGTAAACTTAGTAGCACAAATGAATGTAAGTATTTCTAACAAAATATATTTTGGTCAAATATATGATCTTGTAGGATTCATTCTAGCTAGGTTAGATATATCCACAAATTTTCCAACTAAAATTGTTGGCGAAATGCATATGTAGCACCACTTTGAGGCCAATTTACCAAAAAAATAGATTTATTTGAAAAAAATGATTTTTCAACAATTTCTACTCATGTAAATAACATTTTTTTTAAAATATAAAAATACCCTTTTGTAGATCCATAAGTCTAGTTTGCAAAAATATATATTAATAATTAAATTATTATTTATATTTTCCTTTGTATTTTTACTAAAAGTAGGTTATCAACAAAAAACATTAGGTTGATTACCATGTCAAGGAAAAATAGTAAAATTTATTAAAAAAAATTGAAAAAAATATGATGCACTAGATAAAAGAATCTATATCAAGAGGGTATATCTCTTTTCCATTTTAGATAAATAGATAATATGAAAGTTCATGTTGAATGGAAACAACTATGTTTTTTATTATATGAGCAGCATTTACAAGGTGTTGTACCCTTTACATGTCAATCCCAAAGGGAAAAAAAGGATTAAAAACATTAAACATCAAAAAGTCTTTCAATAATAGTAGACAAGAGACATAGACACAATCAAGTAACAACAGAGACACAACACAACATAGACCCAACACCTAATGTCCACACTCTCCCATTTTTAGACTAGAAGGTTTAACATATCATCCTCGATCCAATTGTGGCCTTCATCCATGGTGCTTTTGTATATTTCCTCCTTGACAAAATCCAAGAGAGTGAAAGCTGACCTGTGAATCATTTTGATAGTGAACAAAGCCAAGTAGTTGAATTTACGATCCAACTTAGCAACCTACTCCTACAACACACTGAGCTCATCCACCTTTCCTTCCTTACTTTAAATCTCTACATCAACACCAACTCTAGTATCTAAGGAATTGGTAGAGTGTTTCCTAAGCATCTTTTTCATATAAGAGAAATTACTAGGGTCTTCTATGGGTCCTTTATCCTTCACCTTCTCAGTAACTTTAATGCCTTCAATTCTACCGCTAGATTGCACCAATTCATTAGAGATATCATCCATAGGGGCCCCTTTTTTTGTGTTTCACCAACCCATGGGATCTTCTCACACTCATTTATTTCATCCCCATCTCAAAGCCAGCACCCACCACAATATCTCCCTTAGAATATTTTTCCTTAGCATTTTTACCATCCTCGGTGACCGGAAGAACCCTCAGAAGCAGAGGCACATTTTTCCCTTTCTTCTTAGTAGCCAGTTTGCTAGCCTTCTTGTGTTTCAACTCACATAGCCCAACCACAAAACTTGAATGGTACAACCCCACCACATTTTTCTTCTTCTTTGAGGGGGAAGTGGCTAAAGTCTGAACACCAGGATCATTTTTTAGGCATGGGGGATTTTCACTTCGAGCCCTCTAAAACAGTAGGGGATGGGTTTTCAGGGTTAATTTCTAGGGGTTCCAACTCTTCCACACACACAACTCAGATGGTTTTGGGAGGGAACAAAGTTGAATGGAATTGGTAGAGCCTATAGATAAGACCCTGATGTAGTGGTAAGGGAGGTAGAGAATCAGGGTTAAGAGTGGTAATATCCTAGGACTCTTTGATGGAACTTTCCAAAGAAGAAAGCAAAAAGAAAGGGTGAATAAGCAACATCTTGTACCTTAATTGATTTAACAATGGTAAGCGGTAAAAATAAAATACCTTGAATCTACCCTCAAGGGTAACATATTTCATGATGCTAAGGAAGACCTTATCCCAGGGTTTAGGCAACACTTTGCAATCGAAACCCGATTGCTTTTTTACTAGCTTCTCATTTCCTTTGAAGAACATGTTTAGACTCACCAAGTCCTATTTTTTGGTGTGTTTTTAATTCTTCATACCCTCACAAAAAAGGCCAGTAGCCTTACCAATCACCTCTTCATCCACAACAAAAGCTATTCCACCCATGGTGACCCACCTATCATTCCATGAACTAGAAAACCGAGTTGACAATACCTCATCATGGCCCACAAGATTTTCCAAAAGTAGCAAAAGACCACCTACTTAATAGATATGCCAAGCTAGGGGGTCCTAGCGAAACTCATCACAATTGTCTAGCTCAGTCCTAACTCTATCTCCTCCCATCACAACCCACAACACACAGTAGCCAAAATACCAATGCCTAAAAATAGATAGATCACTGAAGAGATTACCATTACTTAAATAATATTTACAACTCCAGTCAAGGTGAAAAGGCATAATAAAGGTAGTGTGACATTTACATGCATCGATGGTCATTCCTGATGACAACATTGCTGGCCCATAATCAACACAAGCAAACCCAAAATTAAAACAATAAGTAATAGTTATAGAATCCAGATTTAAATCCATATTGCTAATCAACTTAAAAAGGTTACACAATCCCCAAAGCCATATGAATGCAAAGGGAAGATTTGAAATTTTCAAGTACATAAGATAAAATCTAAGGAAAATTGAGAGATTCCTTCAATTTGAATTATTAAATAAGTTGGCGAAGTACATCACTTTACACAAGCTCCATGAGATTTGATAGGATATGTTGTACCATTGGAAAGTCAACCCATAAAGGTTAGAGGCCCTACCAAATATGATTATGAGATAAAATACTAATGTGGCCACCCACATGAGTCCAATCACCTTACCCATCCAAGATCAAACCATCCAATGATCCTTCAAGGAATGCCACATGTACCTGGAAAAGATAGACAGATTAACCATTATTAATAGAGTAATTCATCTGCTCCAAGAGTATTAACCTTTGAATAGATGTTAGCAACACTTCTATCTTTTTCCAACATTTACAAATCTACCAAGTGGACCCCAAGTTGGCGAAGCCATCAACCACCTGGTTACGTTCCCTGAAGATATGAGTTAGGTGATACCTTTCAAATTTTGAGATTAAAATATTAATATCCAAAAGAATATCCCTTAAGTTCCAACCAAGCAAACAACCCAAATTAATAGAGTCTATCACATTTTTAGAATCTTCTTCAATTTCTGGATTCTTAATACCCAGAGTGACAACAATCTTGACACCCTTGAGTAGCATGTGAGACTCCACCACCATAGAAGGGTGAATACCTATACCTCCAGCATAACCAACAACCAAGTTTCCCTAATAGTGTCTTATAACACCACCTATACTAGCCAAACTAGGTTTCCCCTTATCCACACCATCATAATTTAGTTTAAACCAACCCACATCCAGAGGTTTCCAAAAGGTGTTTTTCCTATCAAGGAATTTGGAATTATTAAAGGAATCATTACCAAGCACAATTTTCCTAGATTTATCCATCTTGATCTCCCAATTAGTTGGGGTAGTGTCTAGTGGTTTCCACTTGAGTAAGCAGAGACTTTCAAATATACGTCTTGACCCGCAGCCAAACACTTCCTTTGAAATCTTCTCAATGAGATGGAAAACCCTGTTGTTCCTTTCCTTCCAAATGCACCAACAGATGATGGGTGGAATTTTCCTCCAAATTTCCAAGGGAAGGGGGTGCTAGAAAGGACCATTCCACCCCTCCACAAAGGAAACCAAATCTTTATTCAAGTTCCATTGTGTCTCTAACTTTTGAAAAGAAAGATCCTAGACTCCAATAGCAAACAAACAGTGCAATAGCATATGATCCACAGTTTCTTTGTTATTTTTACACAACAAGCACCTATTCAAGATCTAGAATCCCCTCTTATTTAGATTATCTTGGGTGAGGATCCTATTGTGGCAGGCCATCCATCAAAAGAAATTTATATTATTTATCAAGTGACGATTCCAAACCTTTTTCCATAACTTACTCTGTAGGCCCTTGTTCGACACCAAACCATAAGTCATCCTAATAGTCAAATCGGCCTTACTATCCAAGTCTTAAAATAAATCATCTTCAACATCCGAAAGAGGTATTATGTACTAAGAGACTAAGACTTGCAAGGAAGAAGCCAAAAAATTTAGGTTAGGGGAAAGAGGGCCACAAGAGCCATTATCTTTCCAACTCCTAACACCCTACAATCCTAGAATGTAATCACACACTTTCCTACTAAAGAATCGAGTTTTAGGTTCCATCAAATTTTTGAACTTTGAACAAGCCAAGGGGGAGTCTAAGAGCCAGAAATATTCCCAAAAGTGGATCTTACTACCTCTGTCAAGCTTCCATCTTAGGCCAGACAACATAAGCTTCTTCATTTTGCAAATATTATTCCAAGCTAGAGACCGATGTGGATGATCATTCTCAATTCATCTGATTAGGGGATAGTTGGATAGGTATTTAGCTTTCATTATTCTACACTAGTCCTTTTTATCTCTTAACTAGTCCCACCCCACTTTAGCAAGAAAATCCTTGTTAGAAGAAAGGACTTTCCTGATGCCTAGTCCTCACCCCCCAGCTTGGGAAGGAAAACCTTCTCCCAGCTGACAAGTGACATCTTTTTATCCTTTGTACCAAACTATAGAAAGACTATCTAAATCTTCTCAAACTTCTTAGCAATGTTACTGGGTATTTTGAACATGGAAAGAAAATAAATAGGTATTCCTTGGAGAGTAGCAGTGAGGAGCTAGAGTTTTCCCACATGACTCAGGAGAGAACCTTTCCACCCAACAAGCTTCCTCTGAACCCTTTCAAGAACATAATTCCAAAAGTTGGGAGTAGCTTCCTTAACAGTTAGGGGAAGGTCAAGGTAAACTGAAGGAAGAGTGGAACTCACACAACCCAACACTATGGTCACCCAGTCCTATAGTACAAGAGTGTAGTGAAATAAATATATCATACTTTTATTATAATTGATGCATTTACCAGAAAAATTCATATAGAGATTGAGGCAACCTTTCCACTTTCTAGCTTCCACCACTGAAGCTTTCTTGAATATCATAATGTCATCAAAAAATGATTGAATAGTAATGGGGTCAAGGGTGGAGGCTGGTTTGTCACCCTTGATGGAGCCCTCTGACAACATACTCACCACACACTTTAGCCACCATAATGAACAAATAAGGGGATAGGGGGTCTCCTTGTTCGAGTCCCATCCTAGCCTCAAAGAAACCTTGGGAGACACCATTGACCAGAACTGAATACTTCACCATGGAGACACATTCCATATTGATATTGATAACTTTTTGATTAAATCCAAACTTATCAAGGACTTTGGGGAGAAAGTTCCATAGGACATTATCATAAGCTTTGGAAATATTGATCTTAAATGTCATGCTAGGGTTGTTACACCTATCCATAGAGGGAATAGTTTCATGGGTGGATAAAGCAACATCCAAAATATGTCAGCCAGGAACAAAACCTTTTTGACTAGGACCAATCATTTTCTCCAAGAGGGGTTTCAAGCGGTTCACTAATATTTTGGAGATCTTATAATTAGTATTGCATAGACTAATAGGAAGAAAATCATACATGGTTAAAGGGTCCTCAGATTTGAGGACCAAAGTTATGAAGGTGTGGTTCAGCTATTTAAGCAATTTACTAGAGTTGAAAATATTCCTAGTATCAAGAGTAAGGTCCTCCCTCACAATCTCCCAAAAGGTTTGCAAGAAATCTGGGTGGAAACCATCAAGCCTAGGGGCTTTATAGGCACCCATATTAAACACATGAAACCAAACCTCCTCAGAAGAGACCACCCTTAAAATTGAAATATTATCCTCGTGGGAAATAGGAGTAGGAAAAGGTTCTAATATCAAATGAAATAACCCAGAGGAAAGAGCCTCCAAAGGAAGTGAGTAAGCTTGCTGGAAGTGATTAGTAGCTACTAGACCAATTTGTATGGGATTATAAACTTCATCTCTTACCTCATTTTTTTAGTTTCTTTATTTGATTCCTTTTTCTATTTTTAAGAGCCAACACATGGAAGAAAGATGTGTTTCAACCCCCCTTAGCAAGCCACTATATTCTGGACTTCTGCTTCTAGAAAACCTCTTCTTTCTTTAATATTTTCTCCCATTCCAAATGCTCCCTCTCCTATTGGCCCATCAAAATATTGTTATCACCTTCCTCCATTATTTTTTGTAACTCACAAAATTTGTTAGCCAAGCCTTCTTTTTTATGGGACACATCTCCAAATACACACTTATTCCACCCTTTACCCATATGTTTGAGATGTTTGAACCTTTGAGAGTGCTTGAATATAAGGGATCCATCTAGTGGGATATTCCACTAGGTAACAACCTTGTTCCTAAAGTTTGGATGGGAATTCCACATGATTTCAAACTGAAAATGCAACAAACCAACAACAAAGTGGTCAGTTGGGAGTAATAGAAGAGGATTGTGGTCCAAAACCATTCTAGTGAGAGCCAATAAATTAGCATTAAGAAGTGCAGTCCAATTGGGAGAAAAAAGGAATCTATAAGGCTGACTTGGATCAAATCAACCCCAAGGAATCGATTAGACTAGGTAAACAACTAGCCCTTTAGGCCAATATCAACTAGGCTAGTACAATTCAAAAAGTTAGCCAAATCATACATATTGTTAGAATAATCAATCAGAACCCCACTCTTCTTCGATGGGTAAAGGGGGGAATTAAAATCCCCTACCACTAGCCAATGACCATCCTTGTTAGCCAAAATCCAATTAGAAATATCCTGCCAAAGGGATTTTCTCCCTTTCCTAATATGGGGAACATATACATTTTTCAAGAACCAAGAACCCCCAGCATTGGAGAGATTTATACCCAGGTTATTCCTACATTGGAATAGTTCAGAGCCAAAAATATAAGTGGGATTCCACAAAACAAAAAACCACCAAATGCCCCATTGGCATCACAACAAGAAAAGAGAGCATTTGGCCAAATAAACTTGGCAATGGGTTCTAAATTGGTTTTCTTCATCTTAGTTTCCTAAAGGAGTAATATATCAACCTTATGTTCTATAACATAATTCTTCAGGGCCAGCTGCTTGTGGAGGCTATTTAGTCCTCTAGCATTCCAAGATAGAACTTTCATTTAGATTTTTTCTTTGAGGACACCTCTAGTGTCCTTTGTTTACCTATCGTGATTTATTTTCTTGTCTCTCTATTCCTAGTTAGCCATTGGTTAAGTCTGCCTGTCTTGGAATCACCACCCACATCAACTTTCTTTTGTTTACCCTTCTTCTTAGGAGTTGACCAAAACTCTTCTTCCATAGTTTTCACTTGAGGTACCACAATATCTTCTATTTTTCCTAGACATGATGAATCTTTCTGCTCTACTTCATCTTGGATTTCACCTTCCTCAACACCCATTTTTTTGGAGAGAGAGGCTTCTCCATAGAAACATTAGAGTCCTGATCACTACTAGGAAGGGAACCATTGAGTCCCTGGGTAGAACCAGAGGAAGCCAAATCATCAGACAACACTGAGATCACAGGGTCATCAAACACAAGCTTAAAGAGGGACTCAATAATCTTAAGATCTCATTCAAAGGGAAAGACATCAAATGGAGTATCCACTGAAGGAGCATTGGGACAGGGGTCATGCCTAACTGAGGATTTACAATCCATGATAAGGTGTTCTAGTTTATCACATTTCTAACAGTATATCATAGCATTCTCATAGCAAATGGGTTGAATCCAAGATCCAAAAATAGAACATAGCTTCACAGAGTTGGGTAAGTTTTTATTGACATCAATTTTGATGCAAAAGCAAGCAAAAACTAACCTATACATGGATTTGGTGATAGAGTTCGAGGTGATGAGTTGGCCTAGAGAGTCCCCAATGCATTGAAAGACAGATTCATCCTAGTACTCTAGAGGAAGACTAGTAAGATGAACCCAAATAGGAGCCAACTTGCAGAGATCAACGTTAGGGTTTAAACCCAGCTTCCAATGACATAAAGACAACACATGCTTCCCATAGACCCATGGACCCGATGAGAGAATAGAGACCAAATCTTCCTCAGCTGTAAACTTGAAGAGGAAAAGGCCACCAGCCATGGCACAAACACCAACACTACCCTTCAGGCGCTATTTTGCAGCAACCCACATTCTAACCATATCCACAAAGGGCCGGAAAGAAAGAAAATTACCCACCACCACCAACTCCATAGATGAAACTATCTTGTTGCTAATAGCTTCAAGAATGGAGAACTCGTTACCTAAGATAGAAATCTTCGCACTCAAACAGAGAAGAGAAACCTCAAGAGTCAGGTTCTTGTGTGTCAACACATCTTTCCAATCCTTAGACAATGGGGAAACAAGGAGCGTCGACACCTTGATTGTAGGTAGGATAGGAATCACAGGATACCCAAAAGTAGAAAAGACATGAGAGGGCCTCGAGGATGGTGCCATATCTTTTTATTTTTATAATCCTCAAGAAAATATACATAAAAAACATCTACTATCTTCATTATTTGTGATAATTGGAACAAGATATTAAGAAATATTGTTAGGGATAATCCTCCTAAGTTTTGTAGAGCCCAAAGTGTAGAGGGGAAGATAGTTTAACTTTCACCTATTCATTGGCCAATCCCTCCAAGTAACTAACAATTGAAAGTGACAAAATCATAGGTTATTAGAGAGATTTTATTAGGATTTAAAAACTGACAACATATTGGTGACTTTGTTGGAGAACTAGCTCATTTATATCTTTGGTTTGAGACCATTTTAGTTAGAGTCATAAAGTTCAAATTTCTACATTCTATTAAGAACAAAGTTATAAATTTTCTCATCATCTATTAAGCCCAAAGTTGGTTATTCAAAGTTTTTGTTCATCTTCACATATTTGTGTGAATTGATTTGAAAAAAATTATTGGTCTAGTCGAGTCTCTCTTTATGTTTGCAAAATCTCTCAAATAATTATGAAATATTTCCAAATTCCAATTAATTTTCCTAGTGACTCTTAGTCTCCCATGCCAGTGTACTAAAAATTTAAAGAAAGAAAGAAGAGAAGATATGTGAGAGGTTGTAGAAGCCATGAGAGAAACAAGAAGTCATCTCAAGAAGCATCCTAGGTAGAGATTATAAGAAGAATTGTAACAAAATACCAAGCAGTCCTATAAGCAAAAGATTGTAGACACAAGTTAGTTTGTTGCTCCTCCTATTTCAAGATTTGAAATTTTACATGAAGATGCTAGTGATAATATGCATGAATTTGGAATGCCTCCTATAAATGAGAATAAACCAATTATAAAAGAAACTATTGATGGTGAGCAAGCTATTTCAAACCCTCTAGTTTCAAACAATGCGACAATGGAAATTCTAGGATAGAGATTTTGATTCTATATTGGTATCTCAAAGACTAAATCCTAGAGCTACTTCTACTTCTAGTTCCCCTAGACATGGCTTGTTTAGAGGTCCTCATAATAGAACCTATAATCCTTTTTCATATAGGGATACTTCAAGTTTTGTAGAATATAATATTGAGCATTCATATTCTAATATAACTATGCCTAATGAGGAGAAATTAATGCAAGATATCATGAGACTCCAAGAGGAGGCTTAAATGCTTAAGAAGATTTAAGAATCAAATAGGAAACAAAAACTAAAGAAAAAATAAAGGCTTCCATGTTTGACATGGGACAATTGAGGAGAAGGGTGGAATGAATGAAATTAATGACCCAAGAAGAACCTTCTCTTATTTCTACTTCATCTTATGGTTTTTTTCTCACCACTATTCTTGAAAAAATTACTATGAATGTTCTTGTAGAAAATTCCTACACCAACACCTAAGCTAGCTTCTTTGTTACAAGCTCATTTGCAACCCCCACTACTAGAAATAAGCCATCATAGTTTGTGGATATAGGAAAGAAACTCATAGGTCAATCTAAGGGATTAATTATAAATGAAAATGCACCATTATAGTAATGCTCTTATAGTTGCAGTACCCGATCCCTTAAATATTAAACTACAAATAGAGAATGAACAACTACAGAAGGAATTAGAGAAAATACAAATTCTTACTGCTAATTATAGTGAGATGGAAAGGAATATTAGTACATTTTTGAAATATTTTTTTTGGAGATCATGCAAGTTATAACTTTCAAAACCCACCTCATTCCACACCCCAAACTACTCAAACTATTGGCATGAATATTTTTAGTTGAAATTATTTTTTGAGTTGAATTCTTATCTTGTTCTATTGTTTTGAAAATGTTAAATTATTGAAAGATAATACCATATCTTTTCATTTTCATAATCCTTAAGCAAATATTCATAGAACACATATTCTATCTTTAGTATTTGTGATAATTAGCTCAGGATATTAAGAAATATTGTTAGGGATTAGCCTCTCGAGTTCTGTAGAGCCCAAAGTGCAGAGGGAAATTTAGTTTAACTTTTACCTCTTCATTTGCCTATCCCTCCAAGTAACTAACAATTAAAATTGGAAAACTCATAGGTTACTTGAGAGATTTTATTGGGATTAAAAAAGTACAAACAAGCACCCCATTTTGTAGTCTAAATTGAGGGAGTTTCTTTGTGTGACAAAAAAATTCTCTAAGTATACAACATGGAGACATTCTTAGTACATATTACCACAAGATAAAGGACCAAAACCACCAAAAAAGAGAATACAAAAATTATTATCAAACAAGAGCTCTAAGTTACCAAAACCTAAACAACTTCATAAAGATCCATAATCATGAGCATCCAATGCCTAACATAGATCACATTGAAAATATCCATGGTTTCTAATCTCACAAACCTACAAAAAGAAGTCAACTCATAGAATATTCATTGCAACCCCATAAGACTTCAAATAATCTTGAGTTTCTTCTAACACAACCCCCAACTATTTTTAGGCTAAGAACTCAAAAATAAGGAATACCAAAACCTTTTTAACCTTTAGCTTTGATAGTAAGCGATGAGAAATAAATAAGCTCTAATAAAAATTGTTAGGAATTTCAATCTCTATTCAAATATGACTTCAACGGATGATACTAGAGTCTTCGACTACAAAAAAATTAAAATATGAAACTTATATGTAAATGGGCATGTGGGGATCATGGTATGCCAAACAAGCCCTTAAGTGGCAAAAATTCAGAAAAATCAGTTGTTAGGAAACTTGATGTAAATATTTGAATAAGTTATCTATATTATTTCAAAAATATGTAAGAATAGAATTTGTAGAAAATTGAATGTAGTTTCTAAAATACTAGGTTTATTTTAAAAAAAATCTATTTGGTGAAAATTTGAAATTTCAATGCAGTAGTACTTAAATTTCGGGAAAAAATAAGAAGTAGGTGTCTGTCTGACCACCCTAACCATAATAAAATGATATTATTTTTTTATAAGATTTTATATATAAGTAGAGGACTCATGTCGGGATGTGATGCATATTTTTGTAATTTTTTTCCAAGTAAATAATTAATTATGAATTTTTATTACAACTTTTAGAAAATATAAAAACTCGTCACCGTCTCCACCTTAACTTGACTCAAAATTCATGAAATTTTAATTTTTTTCTTTTTTAATCCTATAGTATGTAAAGCATAGAATGTGACGCATGTTTTGGATTCAAAAAATATGATACTCGTTGAAAGTTATAGATGTTTTTTTTCAATCAGCCTATCGATTAGGACTTTAGTCGTAATTCTAATAGAAAATGAATAATAATTATTTATTAAATTCAAATTAAGTCATAATTTATATTTTTGGAAGCTGAGAATCTCCTTAAAACCCTTTTAGTTTCATTAATTTTGGGTGAAAATAATTAAAAGCCACATACCCTACAAATATTGCCACTTTTGTACCATGATCTGCACATACCCAAAATCTCAAAATTAAGTTTCCTTAATATGGAATTACCATGATTAGATCCATCATCTTTATGATGTAAATAATCAACCAACATTACATTCTTTTAAACACTTCCTTATGTGAACTCATAACAATAATATATAAATAATAGAAACAACTTGAGATAGAAGTAATATGGCATAAATTAGAAACACAACATAATCACATAAAAAAGGATTTACATGGAGAAACACTTGTAGAAAAAAACTTCACCAAGAAGAGAGGTCGAGTATGCATTATCTGTAAATAATGAGATTACAATAAACTACTTCCATTATTCCCTTTTTCCTCCAAAATGGAAGCACATGTGTGCTTATCAACATCCTCCTTATTCTCAACTAATCCTTGTTCATATAGAGTAACACTACATTCAACTATTCTACTTGTTTCTTCATGCAAAGAGCTTATTTTTTAGATGTGTGAAGAGGGATTAAGCCCAAAATTAGGCTTCCAAAATGGCTCTTCAATCCAAATGAACCAACCCTTGGAAATACTCCATTGAATAAAAAGTAACTCCTCTTTTTCCTCCAATACTTTCCCTCCAACTTGGGCACCAAAACATGGAAGATAAACATTATATGAAATTCAATAATTTATAGAAAAACCAAGAGACTCATGTTGCCTCTTTCGAAGAACCTACTTGGATAATACAAATAGTCACTTATTTATACTTTCCTTATATTTAATTATCTCATTCTAGGAATACACTTGTGGAGAAAATAATATTAAATATTTGTCTATAAGTCACCTTTACTACTACTAGTGGAACCTATTACCCCTTATAAATATATTACAAACAATGGTGAAAATTTATATTAAAAAAAAATTCCTAATTCACCTGAGGTGTATAGGAACACTTTCCAAGGATTTTGGAACCATGCAATATGACATTTGAATTATAAGGTAAAGGGCCCCTTAATCATAACATGTACAACCAAGAGCTAAATGAAATCCATAGTTTTGTGAAAGTTATTCCTTAAGTGTTAAATAAAGCTGAAAATGTGGAAATGTGCAAGTATGTCTCCCTAGAGGAAGTTAAATCAACTTTTTTCTCATTTCGAACCTTTAAAGCCCCTAGTCTAGATGGGTTTCCTCTTTTATTTCACATTTTTTAGGAGAATATATCTTAGGACCTTCTTACCACTACCAAATAATTCTTTAGATTAGGTAACCTTCACAAGAAACTAAATCAAACCTTAATTTTCTTAGTGTTAAAAGTGGTAGAAGTGACTACTATGACTAAATTTAGGAAAACTAGTCTTTGTAACACTATCTATAAGATCTTCTTAATGATTTTTATTAATATAATTAGACCTATCCTCATAGAATCATCTATACAATTCAAAAAGGTTTGGTCCCTAGTAGGAAAGTTTTGGATGTTGTTCTTACCACCGATGAACTTATATATTAAATGGAAAATAATAAAAGGTGAACTATTCTCTTAAAAATTGACATCTCTAAGGCTTGTGATAGATTTCATTTCCCTTATAGTTGTCCTATAAAAAATTAGGTTTGGAAAGGAGATTTTCAAAACTATTAACACTTGTATTTATTCCCCAACCTACTCAGTGTTGGTGAATGGGATCCCTAAGAGTTTTTTCCTTTCTAGAAAAAAGGCTAATATAGGTAACTTCCTTTCCCCTTGTTCATTCTAGTTGTAGAGGCTCTAGGTCAAATTTTTCTTAAACTCTTTGACTCAAATAAAATCTTGGGATTTAGAGCCACCTATTATTCACTCCTCTCCACCCATAAATATTCTTTGGATCACAATATTTTTTGGGGCTTCTTCAATTATAAAACCTAAAATATGGAAGACTATATTGGATACTTATGCTAAATTTTTTGGGTACGATATTAATTACCGCAAAATTCTACTCTACTTTAATTCCAAGGTCATTCTAAAAGACAATAATATGGGCATCCTTGGTTGCAATCAAGATAGGTTACCTACCACTTATCTTGTCCTCCTACTTGCCACTAAAAATCTATCTAACACTTATTGGAACATTGTACAAGGAGAAATGAGCAAGTTTGATGGAAGGAAAGGGAAGTTTTTGAGCCAAGTTGGTAAATACTAGTTGCTAAAAGTCACCCTTCAAAATATCCTTGCATTCTACTTATATTTATTTAAAATTCATGTTTTGATGGTTGATAAAACTGAAAAGATCAAAAATAAATTTCTATGGTCTAGAGCCAAGGAAAAAAATAAATTTTCCTTGGTGATGTGGGAAAAGTTGTGTAAACCTAAAATTAAATGATGCCTATACATAAAAATATTTGAATAAGTTCAAAAAAGTGCTTCTTTCCAAAATTTAATGGAATCTAGCAAAAGGTAACAAAAAATAGACACACATTCTCAATGTTATGTATTTAGAGAAGATGGATCCTTGGTATTTCCCTTCTTCTGCTTTCATCCCTAATGGCTATGTTATATATAGATATTTAATCTAAATAAGAATTTAATTAAGAAAGGTATATTTTTCAATCTTGGGGATGGTAGGAGTGTTAATTTTGGGAATGGCCATTGGATTGAAGGACTACTTTTCCTATGAGTAAATCATTTCCAATTTAAGGGAATAATTACTAATTAAATTAAATAACACTAAAATACATGGGAACACCAATTGAAATGGAACCCATACCAAGTGGAAAGAGTTTGATAGTAAACTAAGTGGAAGAAACTTGAGAAGTGGAAGTCAACAAGACTAGGAAAATGTGTGCACTATGTACAATATTAATTGTGAATGTTACTTCTTTTTTAATGAAAATAAGGATGTTTGTTGTTGGTCTCCTAACCCTTTTGGATACTTCTCTTTTAAACCTTCTTATGCTCTTTCTGTGGATGATAAGAACAAATCCACCTTCGACTAGATCTTGGAATGCAATAAAAAAGTGAGACCTAAAATTAGTCACTTATGGTGGTCTTCCATTCAACATATATCCTTACTATTGAAAACTTGAAAAAAAGGGGCTTTTCTTTGGTCAATAGATAAATCTTATTTTACAAAATGGAAAATATGGTTAACCAATTGTCATTTCACTTTGATTTTTCTAGGTGTGTTTGGGGGAGGTCATGAAACACCTATTAATCAACTAGAATTTTTACTTAAGAGAGTTTTTCAACTCTAGGAACTATGGTTCCCCATATCAACATCTTGTTATTTGTGAAATATGGAATCAATTTTCTTATCTTGTCACCTAGAAGCTACAGAAAGAGAGAAATAACAAAGTATTTAGAGATTAGGTTATAAAGAACAATGTTATATTTTGTGTCATCAAACATAGCCTACATGGCAACATAAATGCTTAGTTTTCTGGATTCTCTAAGAAAATTCTTACCTATGCTAAATTTAGAGTAAAACAGAACTAGGGATTTCTAAAACCTTAAGAAAAATAAATTGGTGTATAAGCATGGCTAGAAAGGATACTAAATGGAACCTTAAAAAAATAGGGTGGGTAAATTTCAACTTTGATGGGTGATCTAAGGGAAACCGTGAAGAAGTCACTTCTTGAGGAATAATTAGGGATAATAAAGGAGATCTTATTCAAGGATATTCTCAAACTATCAGTTGTAATTCCATCATTATTTTTGAATCTATGGTGGTGTGATGGGGGGTAAAAATCCCTAAGAGGTTGTGTTTTCATGTTGTGGAAGTTGAAGGAGATTCCTAAGTCATAATTAATAATTTTTATAATAATGATCCCTCATGTGATACATGTAAACTAATGGATAACTATAGATATAACCTATGAATTTTTTAACAAGTTAGAATTAATCATATCTATATGCATGACAATGGTGCAATGGATTTGTCTTGCAACCTTGGCATTGAATTCAAAGAATGGAAATAATAGATTTCAAATTCAAATCTTCTAGGAACTCTACAATATAATATATTTCCTTGGAACGACTTCAAAGTTCTCCCCATAACATTTTATGGTTTGTATATATATACTTAAAAGGGTCATGAGTTGGGTCAAGGTGGAAGTTTTGTATGGGATGAGTCATACTTTATTAGTTGAAAAGAATGACACAATCTAGCATTTTTCAATGATATTGTCATCCTATTTAATAATAAGAAAATAAATAATTATAATAAGATGTCTCTCATGAAGTCTTACATCATTTTTCATCATGTAAATTTAAATATAAGTTGGTGTTTTATTAAAACTAGCAGGAAATATCAGAAGGTGAAGGTTTATGATTGTGTTGCAATAATTAATCATAACAAGACAATTAATTGTTGAGTTCTTTATGGAGATATACCCACCATCCATGTGAGATTTATTTATTGCATGTAATGTTGGTCTTTTCGCTAAAAATACCATTAAAGGAAAGAACATGATCATTTGTTTGGAGGTTGTGGTGATTATACCAAAATGTGTAAGTTTATATGGAGATGTAAATATATATATATATATATATCAAAACAAGCTGAAGTGTTTTTATTTCAAAGAAATACAAGAGAAGTCCCTATATTATCAACATTTGACTCTAGTATTTGGATATCTCGACTCATTTTTACTTCTCTATAGGTTTATTGTGGGGTTCGATAAAACTAATATTATGGGTGGTCCATATCTTAGAACCCAACCTATCTCCTATGAAGCTCCCAAATATAATGTGGACCTTTGAGAGCTATTTAACAGAGGGGTTTCACTCCTTTCATCTAATCCATTAAGGGATATAACGATAAACTTACCTATAAATTTTTCAATTAATGGTTACAGATAGAGCTCACTATTGGTGTCATCCACTTCAAATTATTTGAATACTTGATTATAAAGGATATTGTTCTATCTTATGAGGTTATAAAAGTAGAAAATAAGAGTAAAGGAGAATATAAAAAGTTAAAGTTACCTTCATTTTCAGAGAGGAGAAATCGATTAAATTTCAAAATAGTCAACAAGGAAAAGTTGTGGACTCCATGGGACTTGGTGATTTATGTATATTCCAAAATTCTTCAATCTTGAAGGTATATTTAAGACCATCCATGATCACCATTCCCCATCCTCAACTATATAAGACATGGAGAAAGTAACAACTTACCTTTCTACCTATTCCCATCCCTTGATACTTGTATTATTGAGAGCACCTACCCCCTACACCAAGGCCTAATTATTTCCCTTTACAAGTATTTTCACACTATGAATCCCACCCGTATCCCCCTATTCAAGTGTAATTCCATAGCCTCTCTTTCTTTTCAAGACAAGTCTAACCCTAGCTCTATGGGTAAAGCGGGGCCAAGAAACAATGGAAAAGTCCCTATAGGAGTTAATACTTCCTCACCTAAGCAATAGCTATTGTGTGTTACCCAACCTAGAAAAAAGGATGGTTTTGGACCTATGCATGGAAGAGAAAAAGATGGATAAAGATAAGAAAAAACCAAATTCCTCATTAACCCTCCCCTCCCAGTGGGTACATAGGGATAATTGAAATCTCTATTATTGATGATGGAGATTGTGGAACATATGCTATCATTGATGTCAAAGGAGTAAATGTCAAAAGAATAATGTTAGTAGGTAGATAAATGAGAACTAAATGTAATCATATTGTCATAGTAGAGAATTTTGAGAGCAACAAAGAAGACTTCTTGTAATATGATTACAATATCATTCTTTTATCTATTCATGTTGATAAAAATAATCCATAAGTTTGATTTGGAATGTTGTCCAGTTACCTAAGTAGAGAGATTGTTAGGTTTGTGAATAACACAATACATAGGATCAAACAATGAAAAAAAACCTTCCACACAAGAGCTTTACAAAACAAATATTTGTTATTTCCCAAAAATAAAGTACTTACAATATGCATAATACAAGAGAGAATGAATGCTTTATAAGAGAAATCCTATGATAAAGGGATTAGATCATGGCAAGTGTCAACATCCTTTGTGATGAGACATAATCATCTAATATTAGATCTCTAGTTAAATAAAGCATTCAGTTAACTAATAAAGAAATCCCAAGTTTAACTTAAGTGCATGAGAATTAGAATAATAATTAATTAAATATTAATTAATTATTATCGAATACAGGATAACTCTAATACCCCCCTTAAATGTAACTTAGGGAATAACTAAAAAACTCTAAAAACCAATACATAAAAAAAAAAAAGCATGAATGGGTCCCAACAACTTGACTTGATTGTAAGGAAACTTTCAACCATCTAATGCCAATTTACACAAAACCAAATAGAGAAATCAATGCAAATATGTACTCAAAATCCATATGCAAGAGAATAGACAACATGCCCATCAAAGATGAAACAAGACGTACTCTGGGAAAACCCTTAAGAGGGGAAAACCCAACCTCCAAAAGCATCCTTACTCCATCATATTGTTCAAAAATAAATCAATACAAGAGTTACAATGAATCCCTTTGAAGCATCAAGCTCTCCAATGCACTCTCATGTGTCCAAGCATGAATCCACACATCCCATGCCATGCTTCACATATGCACTCCTCAGAAAGACTTAATAATGACAACCCACTCACTCAACCTACCTTAACCACTAAACATTTGCTTGCTTTTATAGACTCAAGCTCACACAAATACAACCAAGTGATAAGATAAAACCACATGCCACAAAACCACGTGAACAAAAACTACTAATCCCTTATTTAATATTGGGTACTAAGTTTTCAATTTATTTAATCTTTCCCTAATATTAAATTATTATCACATGTCTCCAACACATTAAATTATAATACAATGTTACAATACAACATCAAGTGGTCCCCAAATAATTACCTAGTGCAATTAGCCACACCACCTAGGTTCATCACAACTAAATAATTATTTAAATATGACATTATAATAAATCATTTTATGCAATGGTGTACAACACCATATCCTAACATTCTCCCACTTGTTGTATACATTGCATAAGGGATCAATACATCAAATAAATCATCGTAGCCATACATGAAACCACATGAACCTCACAATGCTATCATGCTCCATCAAGATACCTAAAATAAGAACAAAATGACCACTATCTCAAGCAAGAACTCATCTCATCCTCCAACATGGCACCTATGGAAGAAAGGGAACATGCCAAGGTGAAGATGCACCAATCCATGAGCACAAGCATCAAATCCAAGTGATAACAAAGGATTTAACAAAAAAATTGTCAATTGAAAAACCCCACATGATTAGAAATAGCATCCAAGAACATATGCAACCCATAAACTGTAAGCAAGCTCCCTATGTAAAACTTTTCAATGAAGAACATACATAACCAAGAACCCCCACTACATAGGTAATGTCAAAGCATCAAGTATACCAATTAACATTGTATCAAGGTGTGATATGTAAATCAAAGCATGAAGTACCAAGAACAACAACAATGATCCACACATACAACCCTAAGAGCTGCATAATCTCTCACAACATGTCCTCACCATCCTCCCCAAACCATATGAAAATGAATATCCAAGGAATGAACCATAAAGAGAGAAACCTTTTAAAACATGACGTCATCCTACCAACACCTCAAAAGTGTACTATTGTGTCAAGTATGATCTCCTAACAACCCCAAATGAAAAGCATCGACAACATCCATAACACTCAATCTCGTAGACCAAATACAACATATGAATAAATGTAACACTGCTAACATAGATGTAATCCTCTCTAATCAAGAAGATCAAAATCAAGGTAACCATCCCCAATACTAGAAATCAACTCATAAACCATCTCCTAACAATCCTCATCAAATAATGATATCATAAACTCATGCACAAGGAGATAACCATGCCATAACATCCCTCAAATGAATCCTCTAGAACTAACTATCCATAGATCAAGATACATATCTATGAAAGATAAAGCATATAAAATCATGCTAAACAATCCTCAAAAGAGTCTCCATAATCAATAAACTTGAATCAGATCAATCCCATGAGAAATCAAAGGATGAAACATAACACATCTGAAAGATATAATGGGAAAATACCTCTCAAATAATGAATTATTGAATAGACCAAGAGTAGGGAATGGGAATGCTCCTCCAAGATAACCAATCCATAATGACTCACTTCAAGAACAATTTCCTCTATTGTTCCATCATGAACTCACATCCATATCTAGGTGAAAGCTCCCAAGTCTTCTTGCCAAAACCTCCAAAGAGTAAGTATCTCAAGCAAATGTCTCTAAAAAAAAGAGAACTCCAACTATCACCTAAGTCTCCAAGTATCCATGAGTACTTGTAACCAATTATTCGATTCCAAACTCCAAATGTAACATATCACCATCAGGAAGTAATCAAGCAAATTATCAATGTACCCAAAACAAAAAGAACTACACACAATCAATGTCAAAGCTCCAACCACACAATTATGAACCTATCATGACAACATGACCTAACCATTCCCTCCTAGGAGATTACATGAACCAATGCATACATCTCAGTAGCAAGATAATAGATATACCATTCTAAAACTCTAAACTAGTATCAAGAGTAAAATATGAAAAAAATTCAAAACCCTCTAAAGAAAGAAACCATATCCCCAATCACATGATGATAACCATCACCAATAATGCATCCACGTTAGTACCAACGACTCCCACTGAACCATGATATGAGATATACATGAAATCATTACTACCATATCCTCCGTGAAGATCATCTAGGTCTACACACACTCAACTACAATGTCAGTAACATTCAAGTAAACCAAGATCTCCAAGCTAGCAAGATACATACAACCACAATCCAAGCATCACAAACCAATCCAACACCACCAAATAATGACTGTCAAAATCTCCCACTAAAAGTGTATAAAAAATAAATGTAACCAAGCTATCATGACATCATGATCAAGCCACATGCTACATGTCCCATCACCCAACTAATCAAGTACTCTAACCATCTATCCCCTCAATCTCAAAGCAACATACCAATGTACAAATGACCATAGACAAGGCCAAGTAATGAAATTTGCATCAACAATAAATCAAACCTAATGGATATAGACAATCCACATTTGAGTCATCCTACTACAAGTGAATGGGTAGCTAATCCATAACATGCATAACTCATAGATCTAATCATTGAAACATGCAAACTCATCATCACATTATCAACTTGTAAACCAAGATATCAAAGAAGATAACCATGTTGACCAAATGAATCAAACACCAAATCAACCTCAACTATGATTTTCCAAACATGTCCACAAATGATTAATCATAGTCAAGGAACCAAATAAGCATCAAGAAGATAAGAACAATCTCCTAATCACCAAACCATAACACCACCAAACAACCACATACATGATCATGTCATGCCAATGCATAAAATGTACTTTCTTACCCATGACACCATAACCAAAGCCATTAATGTACCTACACTCAACTATCACCCATACATGACTCCAATTCATAAATCATGTCAAACCATGTCCTCAAAACTAAAGACAACATGTGTACATATCACCATTAAAGTCTCAAATCTGAAAAAATACTTGTAAGCCTATATTAGGAATCATGAATCTGATAATCAATTGTAACATCATAAATAACATATAAAAACATGTACTCTCTCAAGGTTTCACCTCTTGACTCATCTAGATGCTCACATAATCACACCCCAAATCTCAGACTCCTACAAGTGATCAAACAAGTACTAAACTTATCCTTCTCCTCAAAATGATAAAAAATCTAAAACATTGTGTACTGCAAATTCTCTCCAATGCCTCTTTGAAACATAAAATACAACTCCATATGCAAAAGTTATGCTCAAAATAGTGAAAATGAGAAAATCTAACTTCCAAGCCCCAAAAAAATATCAAAAGAACAAAATAAGGGAACCAAACTAGCTCCACAACAAAGAGGACAAAAATAGTTTTCTGACTACTACAAGAAGTTGAAATACGAACATACTAGGCAAACGTTATTCTCGTTTGAAAAAAAATTCCAATTTAACTATACATGCAACAATCTAGTGGGCCCCACTCCAAAATAAAAATCAAATATTAATTTTTTTTTAATGTGGCAACTTTTTCTATTTAATATTTTAAAAATTAAGCTCATGAGGTGGGGGCAGTTTAAAATGAGTCTTATTATATATTATATATATTAAGGTTTGGCTTTTTTGTTTAAAAGGATTTTAAACCTTATACATGACCTTTTTTAATGACAATTAAAATAAATGTTGTTGTTACAGAATGTATGAATGGTGCAGGGTTAAGGAAGGGGGTGGGTGCGTTCTATGGTCCCTACCCTCCCTCTCTCTCTATATTTTTTTGATTTTAAATCTTCTTAAATTAATTTTTTTTCAATCAGCTTTATTATTATTATTATTATTATTATTATTATTAAGGTTTTTTTGGAGGAACATTTTAATACTGATGAAATAATAATTTTTTTAAGAATCTTTCTTTTTTGAATACTACAATTGTGACATCCATATAGTCGAGTAGGGGGTTAGATTAAAAAAAAATTGTATTATTTTTCAATAACCAAATTAGGTCAAACTTTATATCAATCTTTGTCTCTCGACCAACCTAAATTCAACTATGTGTTGCAAGATGGTGTGTCCCTTGGTATTACTTGTCCAACACGATGCTTGGGTTTGTGACATGTCTTAACTCCCTCTTGTGGATATTACATAAATCTGGTGGTTGTATCAGGAATTGACAGGTTGATCTTTTGGTGCAACAAAAACCACCAATGTAACAATTGGTATCAAAGCCGAGGTCATAGGTTCAAACCCCTTGCTTCTGCTTGGGGGGATTGTTTCAAGATGGTGTGTCCCTTGGTCTTCCTTGTATAGCATGGTGCTTGGATTTGCGACATGGCTTAATCGCCTCCTGTGGATCTTACATAAATCTGGCAATTGTATTGAGCATTGGCAAGTCATTATTTTGGTGCAAAGGAAACCACAAATGTAACACCATGAGGTTCATTTTGTCTCGGGAGATAATTTATAAAAATTTTACCACAAAACCCCCATTTTAATGTGCAACCAAGAAACCCTTTTTCCCAAAAAAATCACACCCCAAATCTGCAAACAACCATTATAACAACAAACCCAAAACCCTTAGATCTACAATAAACAACCTGCAAAACCCTCATATCTTGCCATGTCTTTCATTCTCTCATGCATTGCATAGATTCAAACTCAACCAATATTTTCTCAACCTAGGGTTATAACAAAAAGTCTTCAACCATGAAAGCTCTTGATACCACTTGTAAGGAAAATTGCAACCATCTAATGATAATTTCCACATAACCCAAAAGAATTAATGCAAATAAGTACTCATAATCCATATGCAAGAGAATAGAAAATATACCCATCAAAGATGACACAAGATGTACCCTGGAAAAGTCTTAAGAGGGAAAAAATAGCCTCCAAAAGCATCCATACTTCATCATATTATTCAACAATAAAGTCTTACAAGAGTTACAATGAATACCTTTGAAGCATCAAGCCTTCCAATGCATCCCCATGTGTCCAAGCATGAATCCACACAACCCATGCCATGATTCACATATGCACTCCTCAAAAAGACTCAATAATGATAACCGACTCACTACCTTAACCATTAAACATGTGCTTTCTTTTATAAATTCAAGCTCACACAAATATAACCAAGTGGTAGGATAAAACCATGTACCACAAAACCACTAATCCCTTATTTAATATTGAGTATTAAGTTTTCACTTTATTTAATATTTCCCCAATATTAAATTATTATCACATGTCTCGCACACATTAAATAATAATACAATGTTACAATACAACATAAAGTGGTCCCCAAATAATTACCTAGTGTGATTAACCACACCACCTAGGTGCATCAAAACTAAATAATTATTTAATTACAACATTATAATAAATCATTTTATGCAATGGTGTACAACACCATA
>VDFB02324082.1:0-38577 GCA_007258455.2 Sequoia sempervirens | reverse complement strand
CTAAATTTGAGAAGAAATTAGAAAATTATCTTGATATGTTGAAAATACTTGCAAATACAAATATAGTTGAGGATAGAGCACTGCTTGCATATCAAAAATTCATGATGATCGTCCAAATATTCATAGCCCACCCATGCTTGCAATTTTGCGTGCCAATATTGACTTCCAACCAGTTGTTTCTAGGAAAATCATTTTAAATTATATTTCTAAATATACAGCTAAATTTGAGAAGAAATCAAAAAATTATCTTGATATGTTGAAAATACTTGCAAATACAAATATAGTTGAGGATAGAGCACTGCTTGCATATCAAAAATTCATGATGAATATTCTTGTGTCTAGTGTGACATCTCTGCATAGGAGATGTGCCATATGTTGCAGAAATTGCCTCTTCTCACTTCAAGCTGACAATGTGTGCATTTGAATGTTGGTAAAAAAGCATGGTTCTATATAAATAAAGATGATGCTGATGAAGACCTGCCAAAAAATTATATTCATTGCTATATGCAAAGGCCTCTAGAGCTAGCTGGTGTATCCTTAATTGACTTAGTCCACTTATATACACATTCAAAGCAGCATAAAAGGGCTAAATGGAAACTGAGGCGCCAACCTACAATTGTCCTTGTGTACCCATTGTTCAAGACTGTTCCCATTGAAGATACAAAAATATATTTGAGACATTTTGTTGGATTGAACTTATGTTATACAAACCTTTCTGAAACATACAAACAAATATAGGTCTTTCCAAACAAGAGACCATACAAAATTGGAAGGTTTTAAAACAACTGGTTATCATACTTGGCATGTTAATAGACTTCTAGTTGCATCCATGATTGAAGAACATGGCAGCGACTTTGATGATTTGAACCATCAACGTTCTATGGATGAATATGAATGGATAGTTTTCTCTCAACTTGGTGCAACTACTAATTTTAGTATAAATCAGCTCTAGCTGTTGGGTAGGTGGGACTTTGATATGAACTATTCATGGAATACAAACCATGTACCTGAATAGCTTCATAATATTTCTTTGTAGTTCATCCCATTAGCTAGGGCACAACGTGAGCAAGCTATGGTACAATTTTTTCCTGCACAATACATCATCCCATCAGCTTTCACCAAAACAAAAATTGGCTATTCAAATCATCCAATCCCATCGCATGCAACCTTTCCCCAAAGACCCTCTCCACATGATCATTTAAGGGACAACTGGAACTGGAAAATACTTTATGATAAATTTTATTAGACAACAAATAAACACGTCTACTTCTAGATCCAACAGCTCATTGCTCACATTGGCCCCCACAGGTGTTGCTGCGTACACCATATGCACCTCCACAATCCATACAACCCTCTAGATCCCTATAAAGGATATGAATCCTTTGCAAAGTTAGGTTTTGACAATATTCCAAGAATAATTTAAATATATTCAATACATTTTGATAGATGAAATGAGTTTTCTAGGCCCAAAGTTGCTACTAAAAATAGATAGTTGATTATGCTGAGCATTCCCTGATAACTAGAGGGATCCATTCGCTGGTGTTTCCATCATCCTTGTTGGTGATCTTGCCCAATTTCCACCTATCATGGATACCCCTATTTATGCTTCACAGTCATCGATGTATACTTTCACAGTCTTAGTCATATTGGACACTATTTTACGCCGAAAAGGAAATAGCCCTTCCCAACAAAAGTTTCAGGCAATTATTTTCCATATAAGAAATGGTGAGGCTCTCCAAAATGACTGGGAAGAGCTTATGAAACAAACAAATAAAATGATCTTAGCCACAGAAAGAGAACAATTTGATGTTGCCACATATTTGTTTGCCACAAATGACCTAGTCATATTCCACAACAAAAAAATGATCAAATAGTTAACCTACCCATAGCCATTAGTATTGCTCAAGTAGCACAACAATAGGCATCTGATCATGGAGATGATGACCAAATTCTCCTAGAACTATTGCTTCGTGTTGGTGAATAGGTGATGCAAACAACAAATTTATGGATTCAAGCTGGCCTGGTCAATGTATCCCTTGGTCTTGTTATAGCTATTGTGTACAATGCACATTGTAAACCGCTAGATACACCTAACTATGTTGTTTTTCACTTCCAAAATTACATTGGCCCTCCATGGGACCTAAAAAAACCAAAAGACATGCCCATCCCAGCTATAACTCAGGGTAGTCATTCAAACACAAATCCCACTCACCATGGCATGGGGAATCACAATACACAAAGCACAAGGCTTAACATTGGACAAAGCAACGATAAAAATTGACAACAAAGAGAGGAAAGGATTGAATTTTACAACTATCTCTCATGTTAAATCAATTGAAAGACTCTGCATTGATCCAACATTCTCATTTGAAAGATACTCCAAGCTCAGTAACAACAAATACATTGCTAGATGTCGCAGTGAAGAGGTACGGTTGGAACAACTCCAACCCTTGCCATATGATTTTTCCCCCAACTCATGCACCGACTTATAGAAAAGGCTCTAGAAAAATTACTCTTGCAATTGGTTCAAACTGTATATGAACCATAGATTTTTAGCAACAATGCACTTTCAGCTCTTGTAGGGTTTTGGCCTAATATTCTAAGTTGATTATGTTATGTATGATGTTATCTAAGCTAAATGAAGTGAACTAAATGCAAATAAGTTATTTAAATGAATGAATTTGAATGCAAAATTAAGATTTAAGCTGTGTTGGAAAACACGCTGTGATATGCAAACACTGAACTAAAAGATGAATTAATGTAGAACATAAAGAAATGGGATGAAACAGAGTGCGCTTGGGCAAGATTTGAGGAATTTGGAATGTTTTGAATGCTGTTTAAAATTACTAAAAGTCAACAGTGGGACTCATTCACCTAGGGTGGCCAACTAGTTTTTGACTGTTGAGATCCAGAATTTGACAAAACCTAGATTTTTAGTCTTAAGGTGGGACTCATTTGCCATTGGTGGCGAATCAGTCCTCTCCCAAAATTTTTGGCTCGGGGGCAACTTTGCAACACCAAATTTGGAAATGTCTACTTGTTAGGTTGCCAGAGTCAATTTTTGAGGAAATAGAGAGAAAACCTTCTCTAAGCTTGAAATATGATTGATTTGACTTGAAGCACCTAGTTGACTTGTTGACCTTTTTAATCACCTAAATGCTTGTTAAATTTGCATACAAGGTCTGCAGACTTACATGCAAGAGGGGAAAAATGGTTGAGGGTTAGCAAATAGGGGTTTCCTTGGTGAGCCACTTTGGTAATCAAACCCTTAATGAAATAATGAAATGCAAGAGAATGATAAAATAACAACATGAAAATGATATCAACTTACCAAACCCTTGTTAATGAAAATATGAAGTTGTGTCAATGGATGCTCCAAAATGCTTGAATAGTGCTTGATTTAATGTTGTAAGATGCTTGGATGCTTGAATATGATATGAGATTGAATGCTTGAATGAATGGAGGAATGGGGGTTAGAATGGATGTAAAAACATTTATTTATACAATCTTGTGCCTTAGTAACCCATTCATACCTCATCATAGGCCGACATAAAGTGATTTTGAATAAAAAACCAAAAGGAAATTATTTAAAATATTTTGATTTTGGAGCCAAGGGGGACTCATTCACCACCCATGGCGAATGGGTCCCACCTAGGACCTAAAAATGGGTGTCGGTAATTATCTTGTATTTAATGTTGTTTGTCGGGCTTACATTCAAAAATACACTTAATTAAGGCATATAAGGGCATAAAGGGGTCAAATAAAGCATAAGAAAGGGATAAATAGTGAAGTTATGCCTAGAAAAGCATAAAATCTTGTTACAAGACTTTACAACACTTGAAAATAGAACTTGATAAGTGATGAAAAGGTTATTTTTAGGTGAATTATAATGAATAGAGTCTAGAAAAGTGTAGAAATGTCTTACAACACTTCACATGACCTTCACAAGACGTCATTATTTGAATTTTAGTACCTAAATATGCATGCTCAAGCCATGTTACAACATAAAATTAGAGCAAAATAGACCAAACATCATGAAGCAAGGCCTAAAAGACCATGAAAATGACAAGGGTCCATTTTTCTACGGTGTAGTAGATCATCCTCTTTTCAAGGATTTTTAAGCTTAATTTTACAGAACCATACTATGTAATAATCTGTGCAAAAATGGGTATAATGCCAAACATGGAAAAAGATAGTAGCCAAGAATAAGCAGAGGACAAGACTTTATTCAATTCTTTCCATCCTCTTTATCTTTACACATTGAAGATAATTTTCTTCTTGTTTACTATCTTCTCTACTTTCAACAATACTGTTTTTGTGAAATTCAATATGCAAATATGCACCCATAAATATTAATTTGTTGACTCCCCATTTCAACATTTTGTTGAGTCATAATTTTTGTGAATGAAATTTAGAAGAATAGACTCTTTTGTATATTCCACCTATGGATGTTTGTGCAAATGTTTTTAAATTGCATGATGTCAATTCTTTATTAGCATACCTACAATTCTCTTTGAACCAATTTTAACATGTAGTACTCTATACATATAGTTGTAGCTGTTACAAATTAATACATATGCAAATACATACAACTTCAATTGTGAATGATGCATAGAGATTGTAACCAACAATAAGTAGATCCCAAAAGTTTTATAACTCAATAATGTGTTTTGAACATTTCAGTATATTAAACTATATATGTACATACTCTAAAAAACATTCTAAAAAAATTATTGTTACATTTGACTAGATTGAGTTTAAAATTCTGCAACCATGTTCTATTTTCCATTTTCTCTACCTATAAACCCTAATTTTTGACATTTGCACTTCATCCTTTGCTCCCACAGATTCTTATCTCTTCTTGTTAGCTTTTCTATTAGCTTTATTTCATTCAACTAGCTGCAAATGTTTATGCACAAAATTCTCGTTTTTCATCATTTCACTCTTCAACTCTTCTTGTATATTGCATTTAGAAAATATATAGTCTTGTCTAGATTGATTTTTGTTTTCCTTAATTATAATAAAAATCCATGCTATTTGCGATGGGTTGTTTGGCCTTGTTTACAATGATGATTAAGATTGTTGGACGCATGGTTTGTTGGCCACTTGATTGGTCACCTTGTATAGTAGAATCACAATGGCAGGTTTCTAGTGCCACCATAGTTGATACATTCTGGCATTGTAGTTCGATGCCACCCAAGGGAGTACATGTATTTTTTGTTCTAATATAAGGTTGTCTATTATTTTTCTTGCATATTGAAATGACACATTGTGGTGTTGGTTCCATAGTAGGCTACTCAACAAAGCTACCATGCACCTCCATTGGATACTAGATTGGAGAGCCCCTCGATAGTTCTCGCCAATAGTCTGCAGTGTTTTAGCTTTGATTGTTGTTGTAAGTCATTTTCCAATGCCTTTTTTCTATTCAATACACATCTAACCAGACACATATATTTTAATATGTTCAAACAAAATCTTGCTTTGTAGCAATATCATATTGGCCTCATTGCAAACATAGATGGAGAATGAGAAATGAAGCCCATGTGTCGGGCAATTGGTACATGAAAGGAAGCCATAGCTGTAAGTGTAAAGAAGGTTTTTTTTATACATTTGTATTTTCCTGAGCTATACATTCAATCATTTTCTTCCTCCATGGTTAGATAGCCTCCATATATTTGTTGCTATATATATACATTCATGCATGGATTGTTACATGCACTTGACTACAATAAACATTGTCTATTGTGCACATTACATTTGTCCATGTTCATATAGTTTCCATTTAAACTAACAAAAAAAAATCTAAATACGCCAAAAAATTCTAACCACGACTACTCTGACAAAAACCCTTGTGGAAATTTCAAGGACATCATGATATTCTCTTTCTCTCATCTCTTTGAAGCTGCCTATAACAAATTCTTCATTGTTGTAGTTTACTTGTTCTATTATTCAACAAACATAAGATTAACTTCCACCTTTTGACTAGTTACTTTCTTTTTAGGCCCATGTGTACTCTGTACCCTCTGCCTACTACTCGTTGTTATCTATGTTCATCCTCACTGCTATACGCATTTTGTATAGCAGAAAATTTGTATAAGAAAATCTCCATATCTATGGTCTTCAGCTTGTACTCTTCATATGTTAAAATTCTACATAAAATATGTTTTAGATGATCTGCCATTTGAGACACTCTAAAACAGCTGTTACAAAAACACTTGAGAATCATAGGTGGTCAAAAAACCCACATAAAAAACAAGTTTAAAAGAGGTAGACAAACGTACACAGGCCAAAAAAATTGGAAAAATGTGAATGGTTCCTATCCATAACCCATTAACATGTGATTCTAAAGTGTTATTCTAATACATCTTGCAACTGTTACATAGGCTGCTTGTGTTGTACCAATATGTTTAATGATACTTGTTTTCACTCATCTGTTTCAAACTGCTTGTAACAAACTATTAATTTTTGTGGTTATTTTATTTGGATGCAACATGTTATATGTGTCCTATCAATATGTTCAATGATATTTATTTCCCCTCATCTGTTTGAAGTTTTGCATGACAAATTGTTCTTCATGGTACTCTTCTTCCCAGATGCCCATAACACACTGTTCATTTTTGTTGTTTATGTTTGCTATGGGAATGTTTGTTTGTTCTGTCATTGTTGTACGATGGGTGAAGCCGTGGTAAATGTGGGCGGATGAGGTAAATGATATATTGAGTGCTGCAGTGTGGGAAAGTATACTTTGTTTAAGTTGTATTGTTGAAACAACCATTGCGGTGTTGGTTTCATGGTAGACTATCGCAAACCCACATTAAATAGACCTTAACACCATGGAGAATAGAACAACTGGCCTACAATAATTAATAGTTTTTTTATGAGCAAGTGGATATTGATAGAACACAAGCAGTCTATTTAACAGTCGGGTCCTCAATTCAAAATTCAAGGTGCATTATTTGCGCTGAATATTATAGACAAAATACAGGAATTGTAAAAGAACTATTAGAAAAACACTTAAGAATCACAGGTAGACGACACATGATTGAAAACCCACATTAAACATATTAATATAACATAACCAGTCTATGCAACAGTTGAGTTGTGATTTGAAAATTCAAGCTAGTTCTTTGGGAGTCAAGCCACATTAAATAGAACTAGTAAAGCCAATGGGCTCCAATACCCTGCACAAAATGGGTATTAACACCACAGACTTAATTGAAAATTGAAGGTGCATCACTTGCAACTAAATATTATAGGCGAATAGAGAAATTGTAAAAGAGTTATTAGAATAAAACTTAATATCCACTAAACTGATTTCATCTCCAAAATATTCATGCTTTCATATATATATATATATATATATATGCAATTACTCCTATGTTAATATGCAATTTCTCCTATGTTAATGGGTATAACACCAAAGGTGCATAGAGATAACTACAAACAATAAATGAAAGGCGAAAAAATTACAAACCCTGATCATATTTTTTGACAAAAGAAAGAAAATTTATGTGTAATTTCTCCATGCATACAAAGCCATAATCTCTTTCAAGTCTACAAAATGGGTATAATGTCAAAGATACAAACGTATAACAAGAAATAATAAGAAGAGAGCGAAATACATGATCAATAAATTACTCACTCTAACACCTCTTATATAATTTATCTACTCGTTTTCAATATTTATTGCCAAAGAACATAGCTCAAATATTCTATTAATATGTTACATGATATTCTTTTTTTCTCATCTATTTCAACTAGATAGCCATCCACAAAGCTTCATTCTGCACACTATAGAGACTTTATAATGACTAAAAAGGTGCATAGAGATGCACAAAGATAACTAAAACAATAAACCAAGGGCAAAAAAAATACAACAATCTCTCATTTTAACTGCAATTTGTCCATCCAAAAAACAATGATAATCTCTTTAAACTCTGCAGAATGGGTGTAACGCTAAAGATATAAACATATAACAAGAAGACATGAACAATAAATTAATCATCTATGCAAAATACCCATGCAAAACGACTTTATGTACATTCCATGCGTAAGATATGTATGCAAAAATATGTTTGCGAAACATGGGCACATACAACAAGGAATACCCAGTGACATTTTTTACTATAGTCTTCTCTTGAATAAAGATTAGAATGGATCTTTCAACAATACAACTTAATCAATATATTTTCTTGCACATTTTGGAGTACATCTATGTTGAAACCCTCCAATGAGAATTCAAGCTAAGATAATATATGTACATGTATGTATATGTGTATATATGTATATATATGTATATGTATGTATATGTATGTATATGAGTATATATGTATATGTATATGTATATGTATATGCATATGTATGTATATGTATATGTATATGTGTATGTATATGTATGTATATGGATATGTAAATCCGATGATGCAAATGTTTATCGAAAAACATGTTTTTGTCAGCTTCTCACGGCAAAAAAAAGACTACAATGTTAGAGATCTTGTTTGAAAACACCTATTTCACCAACTTTGTTATTCTGTGACATATGATGAGAGTTCATGAGATTTCCCGTGGACCTCACTTGCATTTCTTGCTTGGAGGTTTGGCTATAGCCCGTCAGGCTTCATGTGCCAATATGGTAGGGAGGACAACGAGCATGGGTTTAGTGCTTTTCCGCTCCTCCTTTACATATTTATTGCTGATTATATACATGGACACAAAAATTATCACATACAGTTGTCTACCAAAAACATACTTTACTCTAACCATTGCATTTGTTATTCTTTCTGTAGCTCTCTTTTCAACTTCTCCAATAGATTACTTATAGAGGATTCTTTACCAATATGCTATGCATTCAAAATGTTCCATTTTATCTCTTTCTATTTACAACAAATAGTGCTAACCTCTTTTTATTGTATATGTATATTATTTTCTTTGTATTGTTGCACAAATATAATAGGCATTCAAGAAAATTACTGTATTGTACACTATCTATTTCAATTTCTTTCATGCTCCTACTACTCGATGCAATGTAGCTTGCCCTTCTTAAACATGATCAATAGTATATGTTAGTACAAAAACTTCCCCACTGCGAATAGACAGATTTGGTTACCTAATTGTAAAAATTGTTCATTACTTTTAGATTCACATTGTATATATTAATTTTACCCATATACAAGTATTGATTTTTTATCATTCTTGCTTCATTTTCCTTGCTTGTGCACTAACATACCCTTCTATTTCATTTGCAGGAACTAGGTTTAAGCATGCCAAATTATTTGAAAACTAGGATACATGTTTCCCTTAAAGTTGTGACATCAAAGAAAACACAACAATATCATATATTATATATAAAAACATTAGAGTTTTTCCAAGTTTTTAATTCTGCAATGTATAATGAAACTCCATGAAATCTCCCATGGCCGTTTCATCCTTTTTTTGTTCGGGGGTTTGGCTAGAGTCCATGGGGCTTCATGATGCCAATATGGTAGGGAGGAAAATGAGCATGGATTTTGTGGTTTTACTTTTAATGCCATATATTTATTGTTGGATAGATTTATGTGTACACAAATTGTTGTCTAAATTTAGCTTCAATAGACATACTCTATAATAACATGTTTTCCATGTTAGAGAAAATCATAGAGAAGTAAAAAATATGTTTCTCATGTCATACTACACAATAATATGTTTTTAATGTTGCCTCAAAACAATACGTACCTTCTAATTCAATTATTCTAATAATGCAAAATATATGTGTCATTTCATTGCATTCTTCTTCTAACCCATTAATCACAAGCACATAAATTTGTTTTGTTCCCAAAATTATTGAGTGAATATTGTTTATAATATTTTTCCTTTTCAAAAAATTCATTTCTAATGAGCATTATAACTAATATTCAAATAAACAATTACTTTTTAAAATAATACTTTTTTATTCGATAATGTCTCGTGCATTGCGTTATCTAAAGATACATAATAATCAATCAATTAATTCATTAACCTAGGAAAAAAATCAAAGATCAATTCCCTCTTTTATCCAAATGCTTCTTACCCTTGCAAAGCATTGCCTTTTCTTAAAATAATCAAATAATAATTAATTGATTGATTGATTACCCCAGACAAAAACATAAAATATAGATGTACTTCTTAGCGTAACAACTATAAGACTAACATACATATAAAATTATTTCATACCTAAAATTAACATTGCAAATAATGAACACAATATAACACCGGGTTTAAAATGTTATACAATGCTCCAATTAAATGTAGAGGTATAAAATAATTTCTCTTTGCTTTAATTAATCTATCCATCTAATTATTCATATAAATATATAAATTGATTTTCTTACAATGCACTCCACAAATCTTATCCTCGTTCACATCGTACTATAAACTAAGCTCACGTTATTCCATATTCAATTATTAACATGCTTTCCTTTTTTGACTCATCCAAACAATTTGAAATAATTACCAATATTTATACTTTACATTGAATTGAGAAAACAAGATTCTTCCTCCATCCCCATTGAATACCCATACACAGAGGATCCCTATCGGCTGATCGTTGCATGCGACTGCTAGTTTATAATGTATTATTTTAGTTCAAATGTGCTTAATCATGGTGTTTTCCCAAGAATCAAATGTTTTGAAGGATAAATTATAAAGAATATTTTCATTTTAAGAAATTAAATATAAGAGATTACATATTTAGTTTGAAAAATAATGATGAAGAGAGACTTGATGCAACATAAAACTCCATTATCTAGTATAGGAAAATAGGTAACCTTAGTGTATTTTTTGTCCTCAAATTATATTGGCGTATAACTTTATTCAAGTCAATTCCACTAATGTGGAACAATTCTATATTGCACAAATAAAATCCTTCCCAAAATGTGGTTATGATTGGTGTAGCATAGGCTTATGATATCTAATTCTTTGGAAAATTTCTCTTTATTGATGATTAAGGACTTCACAATCAAGACAAATATGGGAAGGAAAATGTGTAGATGATTGCATCATAATTTTGATGCAAAGTACTTGTTCATGAAATTGCTCCTTGTAAATGAGAACGATTATTCAATGAATGCTTGCTTAGATCATGATTAATGTTCAATTGAATGTCTTTAAATACTAAAACATAACAAAACATTACATAAACATGTGTTAAGTTAGTCCTCAATAGCTGTGAGGAAAGGGTTATATTTAGCAATTTAAGATTTAAATTTTTTAATTTTGGGTTAGATCTACACCATAATGGATCAATTCCACAAGTACTAGAAATAACTCAAATAGGGAAAGTCAAGTATAAAATTTAAGAATGGATAAGTTGTAATAAAGGTTAGTAAACCATAAAAATCTGTGGGAGAAAGTGCAAATAAGATAGAGATAAGTTCACATGTATCGAAATGTATGTAAGTGAGAATAAATGATGATGGATAGAGATTATGGAAGGAGACAAAATTAATATTAAAGTGTGTCATATGTAATTTCATAATTTTATAATATTCTTTCAAAATGAGCCCAAAACTAAATGAAAATCAACATTAGTACATAAATTTCACCATTATAGTTTTCCCCCACTCTTAGATGCATATGAATCCTAAATGAACATATATCTCATAGTAAATAAGCACTCAAAAATATGTATGAAAAGTAAATATTTAGACATAAGATGGTATTAGGTTCTATGTAAAGTAGTGGATCAAAATAGATATATTTGTGTGTTCTTATATCCTTCAGCAGGTGTCATATATAAAAACCTAGAAAACAAAGAAAAATGTGTAACTAGTAGCATTTGTCTCACAAGTGGAATAATAACCAATCAGAAACATTATTTTACTATATAAGAAAATGTAAATGTAGGAGTATGGTAAGGAAACTCCACCTAAACACAAAATGGTTTGAAATATCAACTATTGCCACATCTTATAATAGAATATGACATATCAAACACTACTATTCCCTATAATGAATCCCCATCCATACATTATAATGAGTCTCTATAGATTGGCATAGATAACTATGTGGCATAGATAACTATGTGAGTAAATAAAATAATGTATGTGATAGGATGCCTCCCTTCAATTGGATAAATCTATTTGATGCAAGAAATTAGAGGATAGGAAAAATAGTACATGAAAATTAAATTTAGGCTAAATATATAAGCTTATAAATCATGTAAAGAAAGAATCATCATTAAATCCTATAAAAATCAAGTAAGACATGTGGTACGATAAACATGGAAGTATATGGACTAGATACACATATCAAGGTATAAGGTTTTACCTAGTTATGATAAATGGTAAGGTCAAAATGGCTCTACATGTGGATTGTAAGTGGTATGGGAAGATAAGATTTCCCTAATGTGTCTCTTAGTACATGTTAAAGCATGCATGCACACATAATAAGATAGGGTAATACATGATTCCCTTAATATTCTAAAGATAACTCTAGGAACATAATTAGGCATGTAGACACATGATAGTATTTGGAAAGGTGTAATGTTCTCTATTGTAATATGATTTCTATGATAAGGCAAGGATGATATAATAAAGTATGGGGGAAAATAAATGTCCAAAATCGAAAAGGAAATATCTAGAAGCATAATATTGAGATTAAGGAATAAAATGGTCATGGTGAAAAGCATGATTGTCACCCCTAACTCTACATGCAATTTAATAGGATGATATAGTAATGAAGGAAAAATATGTCAATATAAGATGAAGTAAAAAGCATAATTGCATGATACTACTCTATGCATGATGATTAGGATCATAAATAATAATACAGGGGAAATATGTGAAATAAGCATGGTGAAACACCATGAGTATAATCATAAAATAACTAACTTATAATATAGGCATCACGGGAGATGCAACCATGAGTATATAATTGTAAAAATCACTAGAAAATTTCCATGGTAAAAGATAAGGTTTAGGATGCATAACAAATCACAAAGTAGGAAACACATAAAAAATAGAAAAAAATATTGTGATAAAGATAAATATGAGGCCTACAAGAATAGTAAGGAATATGTAAAAATGTAAAATAAGTCAAGTAAAATGAAAGGAAAATTATCCTCAAGTGGGGGAAAGAAAACTTATGTTCAACAAGATATAAAAGGCGAAGTTAGTGAATAAATAACAATACAAAATATGCAATCAAAAGGAAAAAAAAAATGAAAAAAAAAAATGAAAGAAATATAATTGAACAATTTTTTAGGGATCATCATCTTCCTCCAAAATATCATTGTCATATCTACATGTATCATCACTTTTTTTATTTACTTTTTTCTTCTCACTTGTTCTTCTTGACTTGCTTTTTTCTATTACAAGTATTTTTTAATTTTATTTTATATGTGACATCAACATGGGGTGTGTTAGAGTGAATATGAATAATTTCTTGGAAGTAAATCATTTGATTTCCTATAAGTAATCTCATCAAGTGAGGAAGTTGTGTGCTTATGAACATACTCAATGCTTATCCCTTCTTTTGCTACAAGGTCTTAGATGTTATGGTAGAATACAATGCATATATCTATAGAACTTCTATTTATGCAATGATAGGAATAAAATTACTTAGCCTTTTGTGGTGTGAGCTTAGACTTATTTAGTGATTTGACAAGAGGTAAGGTAATGAGATTGTATCATAAGAAATATTCTAATATCATATGTGTGTTCCAAGAAATGTGCTATACACCTTGCACATAGAAATATTAAATACATTATAGTGTTGTGGTTCTTCTCAAAATTTGACACCACACTTTGAAGGTGTAATATTTTACCTATGTGTTTGTTGTGTGTAACATTGCAAATCTTTTTTTTTTTGGACATAAGCATGAGAGTTTATTCAATATGAGTAAGCATCTAATACAAACTCTTTTAGGTTTTAGAATTTTATTCCATAGTCATTTAAAAATATTGAATCATTTTTTGTCCTTTATTTCAATATTCCAACTTTTGTTTATATGTTCAAGAATGTCTTGGGTGCTTACTAGAACTTTATATATATTTTTGAGTTTTATTTTATCCAAGTTATATCCATTAGTCCATTTAAATTTGTCTAGCATATCATTGCTAGTCTCAAACTCAATTGGGAATTGAAACATCTTACAAGCTTCCTTGAGAACTTAATATGTTCTTAGTAAAATAGATTAATTGATGGAACAAACCATTAGTAAGGATGTAGAATAAAAGTTAATTACATTTTCCTTTGTGATAATTTAAATTATTTTATACAAGTTAAATCTACATTCACCAATGCAAAATAATCTATTATTATTAGTATTTAATGAGATAATCAATACTTGACAAAGTAAAGTCCTAATGCACACCATTTTAATTTTTATTTGCATGAGTTGCCCTCCACCCACCATACCGAGTTAAATCCAAGTGAATGAAACCTACAACTATCATCTATGTTTGAGCATCCAATCTACTTTGAAGGCTACAAAATAACTTACTATATTAAGTACCTATATATAATGTTTTTATAATCAACATTTTTTAGAAATATTAAAATATTAAGACACACTACACATGAATCCATTTATTTATGCTTTTAGTCTCTTCATGAACGTATTGAGCAAGGGTAGTGGCTATCCAACCCCAGGAATACACAGAGGAATACACGGGCATGGATGCCTCATCCATATATTATGTGATGGCAAGTGCTACGACCTGTCAGTGCTGGATAGCCGCTGCCGATCCATTTTGTGGCAGAAAGACAGCTCCATCATCTACGTAAGCACTTCCATCAGATTACTTGTCAATATATCTCAAAACAAAAACAGTGCACATGGTGTACGATTCCCTAGCAATTTGATTATAAATACAATGCAGCCGGTGTCATTATGAAGCAGTTGCATTCGAAGATGGGGTCATTGGGTCAGCAACAAAGAATCAAGCGGCCTCATGTAGTGGTATTCCCTTACCCAGCCCAGGGTCATATGAATCCATTAATGGAGTTTGCCAAGAGGCTTGTCTGCAGGAACCTCCATGTGACCTTCATCGCCACAGAGACAACTAGAGAGCGAATGATAAAAGCTCAGGACGGGGCTGCTGCTCATGCGACTACTGCTTTGCAGGATATCAGATTTGAAACAATTTCAGACGGGCTTCCTCCCGATTGTGAGGATACGAAAGATGTAGACATGAGATTTGATTTGATGAGAAAGGTGAGAGGTCTTACATTCGAACGAGTGATAGAGAGGCTCAATTCTTAAGGCAACACAATCTCTTGCATTGTCTACGATGCTCTAGTGAACTGGGTTCCTCATATTGCCAACAAGTTTAATATTCCTTCAGCGTTTTTCTAGACGCAGTCGTGTGCAGTTTATTCAATCTATTATCATTTTTACACAGGAATGGGTAAGCTTATCTTAATCCAAATATTAACAGATTATTTTGGATTTCTTTTGATATTAAGAGTTTGTTTTGATCTGTTAGGATACTCTTAGTAGCGTATAGAACCATTATTTTGGATTAGAATACTCTTTGCAGCTTATAATATAGTTTTTTTAAATAAAATAGTTTTGTTTTTATTTAAGAAAATGTTTTTGCAATTAATAAAGTATTTTTTTACTTTAGAATAGTTTTTCAGCTTATAAAATAGATTTTTATTTTTTGTTATGATATATCTTTTTCATAAGAATTCTTATAGTGTCTCATAATTTTTTAGGTATATAGAACTGGTCATACTATGTGTCTCATAATTTTCTTAAGTATATAAAACTGACCATACTATGTGTAGAGGATTAATTTGAAGTTTTTGAATAAATTGATATAGACTTTTTATACAAGAATTGATGTAGTTTATCAAGTGGCCACTGTCATTTGACAATAATCTAAGTTTAGACTCATATATATTTCATTTTTCTATTTCATTTACTTGAAAATTAAAAGTATTTAAAAAATTATTGATGTGTTTAATTTTCTTATTCTAAGTGAAGCTTATACAATTGATACAACTTTATATTCTGCTTGATTGTCTTTTAATCATTCGCTATTTATAGACAGATGTAAGCTTGTTATATTTTATACTAACATTAACTTTATTTCCATAATTTATGAACATGTATATAATTAAGTAATCGAGAGGTGAGAATGATTTTGTTTAAAATATTCATTCGAAAAAATTGTAATAAGAATGTATGGGCCGGTTAGCTGGAAAAATGGAATGCTGTAATTAGATATGGATAATATTAAAGTTGAAAATTTGTTCCCGCTATTTATTAGCATATGTTTCTCCATTTTCTTGATTTTTAATAATGATTTCCATTTTACAATTTTGGTGTTTAGTGAAAGCAAAACATGAAACAGAGACATCGGGAGATGATGTTATAGAAATACCAGGGCTTCCACAACTATGCCAATCAGATTTTCCATCCTTCCTACAGCCCACAAATCCACACGAATCATTGTTGCAAGAGGTGTTGAACCAATTCAGTACCATTTCTCAGGCCACATGGACACTGGGAAATTCCTTCAATGAACTAGAGATGGCAGAGATGCAATCCATGGATCCACTCATTCCAATAAGAACAGTAGGCCCTCTTGTTCCCTCGGCTTTCCTAGATGGAAACAATCCGCAAGACCAAGACATGGACACACTTCTTTGGAAAGCAGCAAACTGTATAGACTGGCTCAATACAAAGGAAGCCTCAACTGTTGTATATGTTTCCTTTGGAAGTTTGGCTGTCCTTTCGAAAGAGCAGATCATAGAAATAGCCCTTGGGCTGAAGGCCAGTCGACATTCCTTCTTGTGGGTGATTTGTCCTGATCAAACCAAAGAAGAAAATAACAATGCACATGATTTTTTAGAGGGTTTTCTTGAAGAAACTATAGATCAAGGACTAGTTGTGTCATGGTGTCCACAAATGGCTGTGCTTAATCATCCTTTTGTGGGTATGTTCGTCACACACTGTCGATGGAATTCTGCATTAGAGAGCCTTAGCTCAGGATTACCTATCCTAACTATTTCTCAGTGGGGCGATCAAACTACTAATTCTAAGTATATTGAAGAGGCATGGAAGACAGGAATAAGATTGAATAAAATAGGAGATGGGCCAGTTGGGAGGGATAAGGTGGAGAGATCTATTAAGAGGGTTACGGAAAGTGATGAAGTTTTGGAGTTAAGGAAGAATGCTTCGGAATGGAAGACATTAGCAAAGAAAGGAATGGTGAAAGGTGGATCTTCTGATAAAAATATTGATTGTTTTATTAATGAAGTCATTGCTAGAACAATGGCTTGACACATAATTATTGGTTGGACCTAAAATTCCTTTTAATAGAAATTTCCAAACTATGTCATCTATAATTGTTTGTCATATCTATAAATTATGTGGCTGTGATTGTTATTCGACACATTCAATTGCAATTAACTAGTAGGAATAAGTATATACAAAATAGATAAGTAGAAGGAATCTACAGGAATGAGATAATTCAGTATTTTATATTCAATCATTGCACAGGCATGGTCATATATCATTATTATTCTTTAAATAAGACTTATAGATAGTGAGAATGTCTTTACACATACTTAAAAAAAAAAAAACTAGTTTTCAGATTTATAAAATAACCTATTGTTGCATTCTACACATTCAATTAAAATTATCTAGTAGCACTAGGTATATACAAAACAAGATAAGTAGAAGGCATCTACAATGAATGAGAAAATTCACTATTTTATATTCAATTGTTGCACATGGCATGGTCATATGTCATTATTATTCTTTAATGAAGACGTCTAGATAGTGAGAATACCCTTATGCATTCTAAAAAAGCTAGTTTTCAAATTAAAAAAATAACCTAGCCCTTCACTTCAAGAATAATTTACATGAATACAATCTAAATAGTAAAATGAAAATTTGATGCGAGGGCTTGATGTAGGAGCATCCCATTTCTCAAAACAACTTCTTATCAATTAAATATATGTTATGTTAATGTTTGTTAATTTTATAGGTATTTTTGATATTTCATGGTGGTTTTTTAATAAATTTTGGTAATTTTGTGACATTAAATATCATCACATTTGTATCATTTTGTTCAAGCTTCATATTTTTATCACATACATAGTCATTTGTACAAATCATTCCACATTTTTCTTTAGTTGCATAGTATTGAGTTGTAGTTTAGAACATAAGCTTTGTAAAATATCCTTGACACTCCTATCAAATTCCATGAAGATCTAATCATCATATATATGTATACAATCTTGAGGACATGGATCAAACTTTGCATCATATAATAGAACTTTGTTTTGAACTTATAAAAAATATTTGAATCTCGTGTCAATTGCAAATGCTTGAATTTGGGTCCTAAGAGGGGTCATATGCAAAGAAACATCCATTTTGAAGGATCCAAAACCAAGATGGATTATCATGTCATTATTTAACTTACAAGATGTAAAAAGTGATGCATGTAATTCTAAGGTTTACTAAAGATCAAATCATTCCTCTAAGTTAGTCTAATACGTTTTCATATCGTACATATCTTTTTATATTCTAGGTTGATCCAATATGTTCACATATGACACATATTATGTTAAATCCATCTATCTAGAGGAGAGTATGATAGTATTTGAGGACAAAAACACATAATAGAAGTTTAGACAACTTTGGCTTATCATGCATAAAATATATCAACATATATTTGTAACCAAACAACTAAGGCTTATCATGTATCAAGTTCATTAAAAATTTGTTAATATTGCAAATAAAAAATTATATTAGTTTTCTATGTCAATTTTTTTTTCCCACTTTTTATTCTATTGGGTGTTTAATTTATCTATGTGCTTAGATAGTCTTTAATTGGACCTTCCATCCATAAATTTAGAGTATATTTACTAAGAAAGATGATTATATAGTGTACGCACTTATTTTATACCATATTCTAAGATCACCTAAAATTATAACACCATGTTGCATCCTAGTCATAGCCTACTCTCATTTCCTAATACCCTTTTAAATTTTCCCTTTCATTTTCCAACCTTAGTAATTCATTTCTAAAATAAATAATTAAAAAATATATTTTTTGTTTATCCATTTTCTAATTACACCGAAGGTGTTTCCTATATGAGGTGAATGAATTGATTTTGAAAAACAATGGTTGAAACTTATAGAGAAGGATGCAAGACCATTGAAATGATCTCAATCGTTAGATTTTAAAAAATATTAAAAAATATTATATATTTAATTAAATAAAAAACAACTACATTCTTATTAGTCTTAGCTTTAAATTAAGAAAAGATAGAATAAGATTTTTTTTTCTTTTAAACTTTTTAATCTTAGATTTTTAGCTAAGTACTAATAAGTTTTTAGTATATATATATTTAAAACACTAATATTATTAATATTAAATAGTAATTCCAATGGGGAGGCCCTTCTAAGCTTAGGGTGGAGTTGGTTTAAAAGACCTTATGCTCCATGGAATTGTCTTGGCAATGAAATGGATTACTAAAGCACTGGTTGGAAATGAACCTTGGAAGGTTCTAGTTAGAAGCAACATACAACTAGCCACCCCAAAGCAACCTAATACATGGAAATAGTTGCCCATATGTGATATTCTTATGAACAAACATCTTGTGTCCCTAGTTTGTTCCCTAGTCTTCAAACCCTAGTATTCAAAATCCTTTGGAAGTCTTCAAAGCTAATTAAGCATAATGTTAATTTTAATTTGTGAAAAGTTACGATAAATAATAATAATAAATTTCAAGTGTTTAGCTCTGTTTGGTGGAATTTGGAGCACAACTCCAAACCACTAGCTTTGTTAAAAGGTTGCTATGGTAAGAAGTGGTCCCAAAATGGTATTCACACCTTTAAGGACATCTTAGTCAATGGGCAGATTAAATATTGGGATAGTCTGGTTAGTGAGTTTAACCTCCTTGACTCCAACCATAGAACCTTTACAACCCTACTTGAAGCCTATAAGAATGCAAGCTTCCCCTTGGATACTACTAATAACCTTGATCTTTCTTGTGATCTTAGGTGGAAGGATGGAACTACCCTCCCATAAATCAAAGAAAAATTAATTTATAAAGAATTAACTTGTAATATCTCTATTACCAAATATATTAACATTTTTTGAAATGTTTCTCTTCCTGATATGGTTTGGCATAATGTATTTAATTCTATTTGGCACAATATCATTGAGCCTTAAAAGGCTTGTTTTAGGTGGCTTGTTATTTTGCAAAAGGTTACATTTAAATCTAATCTTAATGAGGTGGATACTTGTACTACCTGTAGAACTCCTGAAACTATTAAACATATTTTTTTACTATCTTTATGCAAAAGAGATATGGAAAATTTTCTATAATGAGTTATTGATCTAGGATAAAAATGATAGAATTATCTAGAATGATATCTTGATTAATAACAAAAAGCTTAAAAGTGAATATAATTTGTTTTGTAATTATTAACCACTAAGATTTTGATGCACATCTAGAAGGCAAGGAATGAGAAGTTCAAGGGTTCCAAGAGGGCACTTACTAAGTCATATAAGAGACTCACATTTTCAACATTGTTTTTTAGGCCATTATCCATATGGAGATTTCCATAACAAAGTTTTTGGAGGTTGATCAGATAAGGTTCGATAATTATAAACAAAGAGTATGTGTGGTGTGGACATGCATATCACTGCAACCAAGAGGAGTTTGAAACATTCATGCTTGGTAATTTTCTCTTGAAGACTCTTGAATGCTCTTTAATGCTCTTGTAAACACTTGAATGCTCTTGTGAACTCAAACTTGCTATTAGAATGCTCTCACAAAAAGTCTTGGGTGATCTCTTGAATGCTTAGGTGAAAAATGAGTGAAATAACCTTGTATTTATACTTAATTATGCAAGAATTCCTAAAATTACAATACTACAAGCTAACATCAGATCTAGGAGGATAAAATCCCATCAAAAACTTGAATTAATTTTAATTTTGGGCCACATAGGAATCATATGCCTAAGGTGGCGTATGAGTCCCATTAGGCATAATTTATGGGACCAAATTCAAAACTGCTTAGAAAGATGTAAAATCAGGTTCGAGACCCAAAAACCTAGGTGAGACTCATACACCCAAGGTGGCGTATGAGTCCTAGATCACTAAATCTAGACCAAACAACTTGAAAACACTTGAATTATGATTGGATGTTGATTTGTGTTAGTATGAGGCTTTTGGATGCAAAATAAGGCCAGTTAAAGCATAAATAAGCCCAATTATTTATGAAAACCCTAGAAAGTGTGAAAGTGTGTTACAACAATTTACAACACTCTAAATAAGGCATGATTAAAGTTAAAAAGAGGTTTATTAGGTTTAGTTAACTAATAAAACCTTAGAAAAGTGTGAAAATGTGTTACAACACTTCACAACACTTTAGCAAGGTACCATTTGAGTTCATTAGTTCACAAGGGTGCAAGACCTAATGTGAATGTGTCCAACACATTACAACACTAAATCAAGGCAACATTAAGCTCAGTTTTACAAGGAGAAGCCAAACAAACAAGGAAAAGTAAGAGGGATACTTTTTCTATTGCCACAATACCTAAGGGTACATGGAAGCACAATACCATATTTAGGTTATCTAATGGCATAGTTTGAGAGGAAAATCCTTCCAACCTTATTAGGAACCTATATGGGGATCCGAAATTTCTTAGAACAAGAACTCTTCTATTATATTTAAAAATCCAAGTTAGTATGAGATTTCTATTCTAAAACAAAAAAAACAACTACTAAGGAAAAAGGGTAATTTTTGGGAAAATACTTAGTACATCATTACTTCTATAGTCACTTTCTATTAACCAAAATATTATGAGTGCAAGGTGAGAACATATAGTGGGTATTTGTATAAGGTGATAGATGGAAATAAATGACACCAAAACATGGCTCTAGAAAGAGCACTGATACTGGTGGTGCTACCCATGACAAATAACAAAATATATGAGATATGGAAAATAAAGCTAAATGAAACAATGAACAATATTGTATTGTTTTGATAAAATTATACAATAGAATATTGCAACCTCTTTAATAAGGAAACATTCTTTGAAAAATGCTCAATACAATATAATTCATGAATACCTATTGTACTATCAAAACCCTCTATTTATACTAGCTCTACTCAATATAACTATTACCTCTCAAGCATGTGGGATAAACTAATTTAACAAAAGAGACAACTTTCAAAGCATAGACATCCAATACGTTTATCAACATAAAAGTAATTACTTAAGAAAATAGTTAGAATTATAGATTCTAACACAAACTCTGAATATATGCCAAAAAAAAAAAACATTATTAAAAACTTTAATATATTCAAAATAAATTTTCTATATTCAAATAGTGGTGGACCTCCTCAACAAAAACCTCAATATTTTTATTTGAAGATCCATCATTCCCCATAGCTTTCATAGTTAATGTCTTCCACCACAAAGCATTTTTTCTTAGTTCAACTCCCCGTTTAGTTTCCATAATTTCCTTGATTAGTTTATGCACTTCTTCCCTCCCAACCAAACCATCCTCTCCCTTATTCAATCTTATACCCGCCTTCCAATGCTCTTCTATGTATTTTGTATTAGTTAGTTGGTCACTCCATTGAGGAAATGCTAGCAAGGGCACACCTAAACCGAGGCTCTCTAGTGTGGAATTCCATCCATAATGGGTTATAAACAAAGCTATAGATGAATAAGAAAGCACTGCCATTTGTGGACACCAAGGCACCACCGACCCTTTCTCGCCAATTTCCTCTAAGAAACCCTCTGGAAAATCTTGTGTAATGCTATTTTCTTCTTTGTTATCACCTGGACATATCACCCACAAGAAGGAATAACCACTAGACTTTAGTCCAAATGCTGTTTCATGGATTTGCTCTTTGGAAAGGATAATAAAGTTGCCAAAAGAAACATTTATGATAGTTGATTCCCCCTTTGTATTGAGCCAATTCATGCAATTTGTTGCTTTCCATAGATGTGCACCTACATCTGTATCTTTCATATTGTTTCCCTCTAAAAAAGATGATTGAACTAGAGGACCCATTGTTCTAAGCCGAATGAGTGAGTTCCATGGATTTTATTTCTGTTGCTTCGAGTTCACTGAAAGAGTTTCCCAATATCCATGTGGCTTGAGAAATGGCAGTGAATTGATCAAGCACAAAATTTCTCATAAATGAAATTTCTCATAAATGGGTAGGGATTTGAAGATTGTAGAAATGATGGTAGATCTGATTGATGTAGTTGTGGAAGTCCAGATATTCCTTTCGCATTCATGCAATTCTCTGGTTCATCCTCTTCTTTCACTAAACATGAAAAAATATACATGTTTAGTCAAAATATATTTGAATTAATAAATATTATTAAAACATCTAAATTGTATTATGAATATAAAACAAGTTTTGCTATACCTTAAAGAAAAAATAGAAATATAATCTAAGTTCAGGAAAAAATACCTTATAATTTCAAGGATCTATGTAAACATCTGGCACCTTGTGGTGTTATCAGTATGAAACAAATTTTCTAAACACCCTCTAACAAAATATCTAATGAAGCGTGTTCCTATACATTTTAAAAAGTGATATACTGGGAAAACAGTCTTGAATATTCTATCTATGTAAACAGGTGGTAAAAGCAATAATAAGCTATTAGACTGTAAAGCAGTCCTGCTGTTAAAAAAACAAAAAACATTAGATCCCAATCACTCAGCTTAAAACTTATTAGGGCCCATTCCTGCCAAGTCAACCAGGAATCACTTTTAAAGGGTAGAAAAAATAATCAGTTGTTGACTGTAAAGCAGTCCTGCAGTTCAAAAGCTAAAAAATAATTACACACATCAACATCAGAACAGTAACTTTTGTTTTGTCAAGAAGAGCAAAGCCAGATCATTTGTGAAAAAAATCTATTTGAATATGTTATGTCCATATACCAGTTCTTTTGTGATAATGGTAATAGATGTAGTAAACTGCACAAGACTGCGTCCAAAAAAAGGCCACAGGAATAACAAATTTCTTTGCTATTAGTGGAACCCAATCCAGAAAAGAGTCATAAACTATACAAGAGACTCTCTCGCCTTGAGCATTGAACCTCTCTATTAGATGTTCAAATGAAACACTTCCAAACTTTCTCAGCAGATCAACTGGGTTATCTGAATTTTTCCCCCTGTAGAGATCAGGCGTAAACCCGTCTGAAATTGTTTCAATCCTGATATTCTGCAAAGCTGAGCTCGCATAAGCAGCACCATCCTGAGCTTGTGCCATGCGCTTTTAACTCTCTCAGTGGTGACGAAGGTCACCGTGAGATTGTGGGAGAGAAGCCGCTTGGCGAAATGATATGGCCCTGCGCTGGATAAGGAAACACCACTATATGAGGCCAAGCCGGTCTCTTAATAATGTTCTCTAACTCTCCTAAGCTTCCCATTTCACTGAAAATACTTTAGCTACCTACTTCTTTAAGATTTCAATTTTGGTGGAGATCTTAAGAACTTTGAGCTATAAATAGAACTAAAATGTTCTGTCCAAGAGTTTTACAAATGGACGCAATAGTTTTACCACCCCAAGACATATACGTCACAGTTAAGACAGGCTGTCGGCGAGCGCCTCATGTAGGCACGTCTGATCAAAAAGTTTCAACCCTGCCTACTTTTTAATCGACTACCATTCAAGTGCAGATAGATACCGCCAACTACTAGTCGTCTATGATCGATTTTATCGGCTGCGGGAGTTTCGAAATATTCAAGTATAGAAGCTATTCATTGTATTTGTTTTGCAGTAAAATGACAAATGAGATGACGAAAGCACATACGTAAAGCCATTTATATTTTGTTTGGTGAGGATAAGGTCCAGAACCTCTCACGTGGTATCGTAAGATGTGGAAATATTCGTAAATTATAATTGAAAACTAGACAAGTTCTTATATAAATGAATGAAATCAACAATAATTTGACATAATTTTCAAGAACACTCAAAGTAGTCCAAGAGCAAATAGCCAGCACGTCGTTTTGGTTTGCAACATCAAATGTTCCAAATAATAAACAAAGTTCAAGAGATAAAGTAAGAAAATTTAGGCTTACATTAAATAAATGATAGTTGGAATGATGGGTAGAGTTGGAATGATAGGTAGAGGTATTTTTCACAGCTTGTTAAATTATGATATTTATATTTTATTTTAATTATTTAATTTTGAAAGGTTAAATTTATTGATTTATATTTTATAAGTAGTGGTTACTTATAATGTACTATTTTGGTTCAAGTGTGCTTAATCATCGAGTTTTCTCAAGAATCAAATGTTTGGAAGGATACATTCTATAGAATATTTTCATTTTAAGAAATTAAATATAAGAGATTACATATTTAGTTTGACAAGTAATGATGAAGAGAGACTTGATGCAACATAAAACTCCATTATCTAGTATAGGAAAATATGTAACCTTAGTGTCAAATTATAAATGCCTATAACTTTGTTCAAGTCAATTCCACTAATGTGGAACAATTCTATGTTGCACAAATCTAATCCTTCCCAACATGTGGTTATGATTGGTGTAGTATAGGCTTATGCTATCTAATTCTTTGGACCTTTTCTTTTTATTGATGATTAAGGACTTCACAATCATGACAAATATGGGAAGGAAAGTGCGTAGATGATTGGATCATAATTTTGATGCAATGTACTTGTTCATGAAAGTGCTCCTTGTAAATGTGAATAATTATTCAATGAATGCTTGTTTAGATCACGATTAATGCTCAATTGAATGTCTTTAAATACTAAAACATAACAAAACATTACACAAACATGTGTTAAGTTAGTTCTCAATAGCTATGAGGAAAGGGTTATATTTAGCAATTTAAACTTTTAAAATTTGAATTTTGGGTTAGATCTACACCATAATGGATCAATAGCACATCTACTAGAAACAACTCAAAATGGGGAAAGTAAAGTATACAAATTAAGAATGTATGAGTGGTAATAAAGGCTAGTAAACAATAAAAATATGTGGGAGAAAGTGCAAATAAGATAGGGATAAGTTCACATGTATCGAGATGTAAGTGGGTGAGAATAAATGATGATGGATAGAGATCATGGAAGGAGACAAACTTAGTAGAAAAGTGTGTCATATGTCACTTTATAATTTTATAATATTCTTTCAAAATGGACCCAAGACTAAATGAAAATTGACATTAGTACATAAATTTCACCATTATAGTTTTCCCCCACTCTCATATGCATATGAATCCTAAATGAACATATATCTCATAGTAAACAAGCACTCAAAAACATGTATGATTTAAGTAAATATTTAGACATAAAAAGGGTATTATGGTCTACGTAAAGTAGTGGATCCAACTAGATATATATGTGTGTTCTTATATCCTTCAAAATGTGTCATATATCAAAACTTACAAACCAAAGAAAAATGTGTAACTAGTAGCATTTGTCTCACAAGTGGAATAATAACCAATCACAAACATTATTTTACTACATAAGAAAAGGTACATGTAGGAGTATGGTAAGGAAACTCCACCTAAACATAAAATCGTTTGAAATATCAACAATTGCCACATCTTGTAATAGAATATGACATGTCAAACACTACTATGCAATGTAATGAATCCCCATCTATACATGATAACGAGTCTCTATTTTAACATAGATAACTATGTATAATATCAATAAAATAATATATGTGATAGGATGCCCCCACTTCTATTGGGTAAATCCATTTGATGCAAAAAATTAGAGGATAGGAAAAATAGTACATGGAAATTAAATTTAGGCCAAATATATAAGCTTATGAATCATGCAAAGAAAGAGTGTTATAATTAAATCCTATAAAAATCAAGTAAGACATGTGGTAGGATAGACATGGAAGTATATGGACTAGAGATACATATCAAGGTATAAGGTTTTACCTAGTATGGGTAAATGGTAAGGTTAAAATGGCTCTACATGTGGACTACAAGTGGTATGGGGAAACAATACTTCCCTAATGTGTGTCTTAGTACATGTTAAGGAAGGCAAGCACACATAATAAGATAGGGTAAGGAATGATGCCCCCAATATTGTAAAGATAACTCTAGGAACATAATTAGGCATGTAGACACATGATAGTATTTGGAAAGGTTTAATGTCCCCTATTGTAATATGGTTTCTATGATAAGGAAAGGATGATAGAATAAAGCATGGGGGAAATAGATGTCCAAACTCTAAAAGGATAGATTTAGAAGCATAATATTGAGAGTAAGGCACAAAATGGTCATGGTGAAAAGCATGGTTCTCACCCCTAACTCTACCCAAAATTTCATAGGATTATATAGTAATAAAGGCACAATATTTCCACATAAGATGAAGTAAAAAACATAAGTGCATGATACTACTTTATGCATGATGATAAAGATCATAAATAGAAATATAGAAAAAATATGTGAAATAAGTATGGTGAAACTTCATGAGTATAAGTGTAAAATAACTAAAGTATAATATAGGCATCATAGGAGATGAAATCATGAGTATATAACCACAAAAATCACTAGAAAATTTCTATGGTAAAAGATAAGGTTTAGGATACATAAAAATCGTAAAGTAGGAAACACATAAAAATAGAAAAAATATTGTGATAAAGATAAATATGAGGCCTACAAGAATAGTAAGAAATATGTAAAATGATAAAATAAGTCTTGAGTAAAATGAAAGGAAAATTATCCCTAAGTGGGGGGAAGAAAACTTATGTTCAACAAGATATAAAAGGTGAAGTGAGTGAATAAATAACAATACAAAATATGCAATCAAAAAGGAAAAACATAAATAAGAAAATGAAAGAAATATAATTGAACAAATTTTTAGGGATCATCATCTTCCTCCAAAATATCATTGTCATATCTACATGTATCATCATTTTTCTCTTCATTTTTTCTTGTCACTTGTTCTTGACTCGCTTTTTCTATTACATGTGCTTCTTGTTGACAATCCTTTAGAAACACATTGGTAATTGGTTTCAAATTAGGTATTTTCTCTTTTATTTCATGTGTGACCTCAACATGGGGTGTGTTAGAGTGAATATGAATAATTTCTTGGAAAAAAATTATTTGATTTCCTATAAGTAATCTCATCAAGTGAGGGAGTTGTGTGCTTATGAGCATACTCAATGCTTATCCCTCTTTTTCCTACAAGGTCCTAGATGTTATGGTAGAATACAATGCAAATATCTATATAACTTCTATTTATGCAATGAAGGAATAAATTTACTTAGCCTTTTGTGGTGTGAGCTTAGACTTATCTAGTGATTTGACAAGAGGTAAGGTAATGAGATTGTATCATAAGAAATATTCTAATATCATATGTGTGTTCCACGAAATGTGCTATACACCGTGCACATAGACATATTAAATATATTATAATGTTGTGGTCCTTCTCTTTATTGGGCACCACACTTTGAAGGTGTAATATTTTACCTATGTGTTTGTTGTGTAACATTGCAAATCTTTTTTTTTTTTGGACATAAGCAATACTTGAAAGTTTATTCAATATAAATAACCATTTGAGACAAGCCTTTTTAGGTTCCAAAATTTTATTCCACAACAATTTAAAAATATTGAATCATTTTTTGTCCGTTATTTCAATATTCCACCTTTTGTTTATATGTTTAAAGAATGTCTTGGGTTTTTACTAGAAATTTATATGTATATTTGGGTTTTATTTTATCCAAGTTAGATCCATTAGTCTATTTAAATCTGTCTAACATATCGCTACTAGTCTCAAAGTCAACTAGAAATTGAAACATCTTACAAGCCTCCCTGAGAACATAATATATTCTTAGGAAAATAGATTAATTGATGAAACACATCATTAATAAGGATGTAAAATAAAAGCTAATTATTTTTTTTTTGGTGATAATCTAAATTCTTTTATACAAGTTAAATCTATATTCACCAATACAAAATAATCTATTATTATTTTTCTTTAATGAAATAATCAATACTCTCGATAAAGTAAAGTTCTAACAAACCCATACAAAATTAAATCCAAGTGAATGAAACCTACAACTATCATCTATGTTTGAGCATCCAATCTACTCCGAAGGCTACAAAATAACTTACTATATTAAGTACCTATATATAATGTTGTTTATCAACATTTTCTAGAAACCTTAAAATGTTAACACACTCTACACATGAATCAATTTATTACCGACCAAGTTAGCCGGCACACATGGGCATATCTTCTAGACAATACTCGATTTGATCTGAATATTACATATAAAATAATATATGGCATCGTCAATTGAATGGCATAACATCATCACACAGAGATCCATTTTGTGGCAGAAAGAAAGCTCCATCATTTACGTAAGCACTTCCATCAGATTACTTGTCCTTTTATCTCAAAACAAAAACAGTGCACAGGTTATACGATTCCCTTGCAATTTGATTATAAATACAATGCAGCGGTATCATTATGAAGCAGTGAAGCCTGAGTTGCATTTAAAGATGGACTCATTGGGTCAGCAACAAAGAATCAAGCGGCCTCATGTAGTGGTCTTCCCATACCCAGCCCAGGGTCATATGAATCCATTAATGGAGTTTGCCAAGAGGCTTGTCTGCAGAAATCTCCATGTGACCTTCATCACCACAGAGAGAGTTAGAGAGCGAATGGTAAAAGCTCAGGATGGGGCTGCTGCTCATGCGACTACTGCTTTGCAGGATATCAGATTTGAAACAATTTCAGATGGGCTTTCTCCTGATTGTGAGGGGACAAAAGACATAGACATGAGATTTGATTTGATGAGAAAGGTGGGAGGTCTTACATTCGAACGGGTGATAGAGAGACTCAATTCTCAAGGCAACAGAGTCTCTTGCATTGTGTACGATGCTCTGGCGAACTGGGTTTCTGATATTGCGAACAAGTTTAATATTCCTTCAGCGTTTTTCTGGACGCAGTCCTGTGCAGTTTATTCTATCTATTACCATTTTTACACAGGAATGGGTAAGCTTGTGTTGATCCAAATATTAACAGATTATTTTGAATGTATGGGCCGGTTAGCTGGAAAAATGGAATGTTGTAATTAGATATGGATAATTTTAAAGTTGGTAAATTTGTTCCTGCTATTTAATAGCATATGTTTCTCCATTTTCTTGATTTTTAATAACGATTTCCACTTTAAAATTTTGGTGTTTAGTGAAAGCAAAAGATGAAACAGAGACATCGAGAGATGATGTTATAGAAATACCAGGGCTTCCACAACTATGCCAATCAGACATGCCAACCTTTCTACAGCCCTATGTTACCAGAAACGAGAAACGGAAACCGCAACGGCAACGGCAACGTGACGAGAAACGGGATATTTAGAGGTTGCGTATAAGAAACGGATTACTTACATATATATTTTCAAAATTTCAAAAATATATATATGTATTTGTATGTGTTGTGTGTATATATATAATCTAAATTATAATACATATTTTTATATTTTAAATAGATTTATATACATAAATACATTAAATAACTTCAATTATATATATAACACTACAATTTAATTATTAAATAATTTTAGAAATGCATACTAATTTTATTAAAAAATATTTAACACAGCCCAAAAAAAAAACAAAACCAAAAATGGTTAAAAAACTAATAGCATTATTAATTATACTCACCGAATTCTACAGTTAAACTAACTGAGCATTTATTTTACTCACCGATTGTGCAGTTTAACTAAGGGTTAACTGAAAGTGTATGTTAATTCCCGGGGAGCCTAAAAATACCAGCAGTTTTTATTTTTTTAACTCCAACGCCTTAGAAACGGCTCGACGGGTTGGAAACGGCCGTTGGCGACGGGGAAACGGGTTTCGGCCGTTGAAACGCGAAACGGCGCTTTGCCGTCGCGTTTCTGGTAACATAGCTACAGCCTTCAAATCCACAAGATGCATTGTTGCGACATGTGTTGAACCAATTCAGTACCGTTTCTCAGGCCACATGGATACTAGGAAACTCCTTCAATGAACTGGAAATGGCAGAGATGCAATCCATGGATTCACTCATTCCAATCAGAACAGTAGGCCCTCTTGTTCCCTCGGCTTTCCTGGATGGAAACAATCCACAAGACCAAGACGTGGGCACACATCTTTGGAAAGCAACAAACTGTATAGAGTGGCTCAATACAAAGGAAGCCTCTAGTGTTGTATATGTTTCCTTTGGGAGTTTAGCCATCCTTTCCAAAGAGCAGATTATAGAAATAGCCCTTGGACTGAAGGCCAGTCAGCATTCCTTTTTGTGGGTGATTCGTCCCAATGATAACAAAGAAGAAAATAACCGTGTGCATGAATTTCTAGAGGGTTTCCTTGAGGAAACTATAGATCAAGGGCTAGTTGTGCCATGGTGTCCACAGATGGCAGTGCTTAATCATCCTTCTGTGGGTATGTTTGTTACACACTGTGGATGCAATTCTACATTAGAGAGCCTCAGCTCAGGGTTACCTGTCCTAACTATTTCTCAGTGGAGCGATCAAACAACTAACTCTAAGTATATTGAAGAGGTGTGGAAGACTGGAATAAGATTGAATAAAATAGGAGATGGGCTAGTTGGGAGGGATAAGGTGGAGAAATCTATTAAGAGAGTAATGGAAAGTGATGAAGGTTTGGAGTTGAGGAAGAATGCTTTGGAATGGAAGACGTTAGCAAAGAAAGCAATGGTGAAAGGTGGATCTTCTGATAAGAATATTGATTGTTTTATTCACGAAGTCATTGCTGGAACAATACTGGCTTGACACATAACTATTGATTGGAACTAAACTTCCTTTTAATAGAGAATTCCAAATTATGTCATCTATAATGGTTTTTCATATGGATAAATTTATAGATTATGTGGTTGTGTTTGTTACATTCTGCACATTCAATTGCAATTTAACTAGGAGCACTAGTTATATACAAAATGGATAAGTAGAAGGCATCTACAATGAATGATACAATTCACTATTTTATATTCAATTGTTGCACATGACATGATAATATATCATTATTATTCTTTAATGAAGACTTCTGGATAGTGAGAATACCCTTACACATAAAAAACACTAGTTTTAAAATTTGAAAAAACAAGCCCTTCAGTTCAAGAATGATTTACGTGAATCCAAATTTGAGGTGAGGGCTTGGAGTAGGAGCATCCCATATCAAAAAAAAAAAAAAACTTTCTATCAATTAAAAAAATGTTATGTTAATTTTATAGGCATTTTTGATATTTTTTGGTGGTTTTTAATAATTTTTGATAATTTTATGATATTAAATCTCATCATATTTGTATCATTTTGTTCAAACTTCATATTTTTTATTACATAGTCATTTGTACAAATCATTCCACATTTCTCCTTAGTTGCATAGTATTGAGTTGTAGTTTAGAATATAAGCTTTGTAAAACATCTTTGAAACTCCTATCAAATTCCATGAAGATCTAATCATCAGATATATGTATAACATCTTGAGGAAATGAATCAAACTATGCATCATATAATAGAACTTTATTTTGAACTTATGAAAAATATTTGAATCTTGTGTCAATTACAAAGACTTGAATTTGGGTCCTAAGAGGGGTCATATGCAAAGAAACATATGTTTTAAAGAATCCCAAGTCAAGATGGATTATCATGTCATTGTTGAACTTACATGTTTTAAAAAGTGATGCACCCAATTTGGTTCAGGAGCACCTACACCTTGTTTTTAAAATTTGATCTTTTAATGGTTTGATAGGTGGTCAATAGAATAGTTTAGGGATTTTTGAGTTTAATTATGATAAATAAGGTCCAAGGGGCCCATTTATGATATAGATAGGAAGTTTATGGTCATTAGAGGTTGAATGTAAAAGTTACTTGTTAATGTTGTTAAGTGTAGTTTAGGGAACAATCAAGAGTTTTTGAACTTAAAAGATAGTTGGAGGCGTTGCTAGTCATTTTCTTGATAAAAAATGTATTTAAAAGCCTCATAAGGCTCAAGAAAGGTTGGTTGTTACATCTTGAAGGAGAAAAAGTAATCAAAAGCTTTATTTTTGAAATTATTTTTGAGTTTTCTTCTATATTCTACTTGTGTACGGGTCTGTACAACAGGATCAAGCTTCTAAGTGGTTTGAAACTATTGTAACATGGTGTTGGATTCCTTTTAAATCCATTTTTGTAATATTTCATTGAGTAAAAGGTGATTTAAGGGCTGATTCTTCTTGACTGGTCAAAAAATAGGGAAACAAGGGTTTGTGGCCTAAAATGTTGTAAAGGAATTTCCACCTTTTTGTGTTTACTGTTCCTTGGTGGAAATGGCCTGGTAGGGGTAGGAATTAGTTTAGGACTCAAGAATAAATTTTGGTGAAGGGTTTAAAGAGACTTTACACACTGCCCTGAAGAAATGATGGATTTAGGCCTTTGAAATCAAGGCTAGAGTAGGCAAGTTGGTGAGTTTGATCTAAGAGGAGTTGGAACTCATTTTTTCCTATGTAGTTAAGTTTATTTTGATGTTTTTATAGGGTCTGGGAAGTTTGGAAAGGTTGGGTGTGTGTGGAAGTTGAAAACCCTATGGGGAAGGGGTTGGAAAGAGTGGAAAAGTGAGGTTTTACAAAGAAACTGTGTGTAAACCTTGAGGGCAGCAGCATGTAACATTGTTTTGAGCATGAGCAGGTGGAAAAATGAAGGAATCAAGTGAATTTAAGTTTGTATCAGTCTGGGGCATAATATTTTCAATAGACCCTAGGGTTTTGCTTGATAAAGGAGGGTTTTTGAGTAAGGGGTCAAGAGAAGCTTTTGGGGTCCTAAGACCTAGTAAATCCTTGGTTTTGAGACTTAACTCAATACTTTTTTCAGTTTTTTTGGTTTTGGGTTGCAATCTTGGAGGGGTTCCTTTGTAAAATTGGCCTATTTGGAGGCCTAAAATGGTGAAAAGGCCAGATTTCTTAAAGATGTACCAAATGAGTCATATGAGGGGTTAAAGTATATTTTGTAACTCTATAATGGGTGCTAGAATTAATCTTTTTTCTATCTGTTGTTTTGGAAAGTTTGGGAATTAAGGGCTTGAAATTGGTTTTGCACTACTACTAGATTCCAAGGGTGAAAAGTGGGAAGTTGTAATTTTGTTTGTTGTCAAGCTTGGAGGAGTGTTGAGATTGGTCCATTAGGCCATTTTAATATTGTTAGATTCCTCTTGAAGGTAGGTTGACATCTTGAGTGTTTTTGGGTCCTTTAACTCTGCATCACAATTCTAGGGTTTACTAATGATCAAATCATTCCCCTAAGTCTAATATGATTTCATATGGCACATATCTTTTTATATTCTAGGTTGAGCCAATATGTTTTTATATTCCACATATCTTGTTAAATCCATCCACCTAGAGGAGAGTATGATATCATTTGAGGACAAAAAGACATAATAGAAGGTTAAACAACTAAGGCTTAGCATGTATCAAATATATCAACATATATTTGTAACCAAAAAACTAAGGCTTATCATGTATCAATCTCATTAAAAATTTGTTAATTTATTGCAAATATACAAAAATATATTAATTTTTTATGTCATTTTTTTTGCTTCCACTATTTATTGTATTGGGTGTTTAATTTATCTATGTGCTTAGATAGTCTTTAATTGGTCCCTCCATCCATAAATTTAGAGTATGTTTACTAAGAAAGATGATTATATAGTGTAGACACTTAATTTTTACCATATTCTAGGAGTTCCTAAAATTATAACACGATGTTGCATCCTAGTCACAACCTACTCTAATTTCCTAATCCCCTTCTAAATTTCCCCTTTCATTTTCCAACCTTAATAACTCATTTCCAACATAAATAATTAAAATATATTTTATTTTTTGTTTATCCATTTTCTAATAAATAATAAAATCAAATTATCCAAATTGCAACCCGCTCCATTATTCCTCTATTTTTATCTCATGTACACTTATTTATCCCAAAATGAATAAAAAAATATAGTTCTCCTTAGTCACCAGTAACTCTCTAGATTATTCTTAGTCAATGAGGATTGCCCACTCCTCATTCAATCTCAATCATTTGTTTGGATTCAATCTCCATTGTACATGTTTCCACCTAATATCCTATAAATTAACCCCTTCATCCTTCAATACCATATACAAAAATATTTCTTTTGTAGGTACATGTCGCATTTGAGCAACCTACATCTCAACATTATAGAGCATATCCAAATAATTTAGAATTTTTTGTGTACTTTTATTTTTATTTGCGTTATCTATTTGTCTCCATTCACACTATCTAAGGTATTTCTCAATTTAGAATAACATTATTAAATTTATTTTTATTTCTTTTTTTGATTGGAAATCTAAGAATACATCTCTCACACTCCTAGTGGGAAAGTCCCACAATCCTTGTTCTATTTCTATTGACCTCTTTCATCGGTTTTTTAAGAAATGTATATCCTTAATTTTTTTTTTTTTGAATTTTTATGTAGGTAAATTCTACTGGGTTGGGGGTAGATCCCAATATTAATCCTTGATTAACATAATAATATATTATAGTACCAAATGTCCATAGTTTTGTCTAAAATTCTATTCTCACTGCATGTTGGACATACAAATTTTTTATTACGTTGAGTTCCAGCCTCCATTTTGAAAGAATGATATGAACAATGCTTAGAGGCACGTTTGAGGAATGATGTGACCAGATTAATTTTATCAAGTGGGTCAAGGGTCAAAGTACATCAAAGGGAAAGTAGAGCCTAAATTTTTAATCATTTAACCTTATGTGTTTTCTTGGGCCATTTGAGATTATCATGGTTATTGATGGTTTGGTAATGTTGGAGCCAAAGCTAATAGAGGCACATGTTCCATGAGGCTCTCTGGTTTCCTTGCTCCCATATAAAAGCTTAGTGTACAAAATGGGGTTTGTATTTTTCAATCAATGTGTTTCAACTTTGTCGTTACAATAAGGGAGCATAGAGAAACTGTGATGTAGGAGCACCAGGCGCACATGCAAACTGCATCGACCAAAAATATTTCTAATTTTTTTTCTTTAGTTTTGGTTTGGTTTGGTGGTATTTGGAATTTCATGACAATATATGTGATTGTAACAATGAATTGCATTTCAAGCTCTTGACAAAAAACAAAATGAAATGTTGTTGGAGATCTTACCCATTACTTATATTCATATGGAAATGACACCTGAAAAATATATGTGGTAGGCAGTTCAGAGCAATGATTTTTTTTTAAAGTTTTATTTTCATACATGGGGAGGCATGAAGAGCCATTAACAGTCAATACATTTGTAAAACTTGAAATTTATTTTCTTTTGATTGGGCATCACTCCATTTGTGGCTAGAGAGAGAATCATTCCTTGTGTCCGTTGGAAGATTTATGAAAATATACATTTGATTATTCTCTTCTTTGTGGGGCCACCATACATCCTAGCCATATGATAACTAATATACATTAAATTCCTTTGTGTTTTTGATCAGGGTGTGGTTTGGCTGGCTGTTAAAATTCCTCCAAATACTAAGCAATTAGAAATTTAGTTGGAAGAGTCACTTTCATTCATCTTTGGGATTAGTAATGTCTTTTCATGTTTCATGTGGGAGTGATATAAAAGGAGAAGAATGAAATGGTGAGGGGGTCGACTGCATAACAAATGAACAGAACATACAAAGTGTTGAATAGGGGGGGTCGTTGTCATGTCAGAAAGGATATACATGTTGTGCAAAAGGGGTCAACCAAAGAGAATAGTTAGAGAGCTTGCAAAAAATTGGATTGGGGTGCCATAAGCAGAGTGAAGAGTCATCTGATTGGAAGAAGTTGAACATTCCATAGAGAATAATTTGAAGTAGATGAGAGTGAAAGAGAAGAGTGAAGTGAGGGAGATGTTTGATGCAAAATAACCATTTGCATTGTGTACTGTTGTAGTTTTGAATTATTGTAATTCAGTGTAAATTCAATAAGAAATATATATTTTGTTTCATTTATTTGGTTTATCTAGTGTTTGGATGTGTTTTTGTGTGAGTAGAGGGTCTCTACCTTAATATTGTAAAGAATTGTGTGATTCCGAGTTGTGTTTGAGTAGGAGGGAGAGTTCCTCTTGTATCAAGTGGTATCAAAGTGGGTAGTCTTGTGAGTGGAGAGAATTCACCAGGACCTGCGGATGTGTGTGAATAGATCATCGATGAGGAGGTATTTCACACCGAGAATAAAGTGTGTGAAGTGGTAGTGAAGAAGCTCATGAGAGCTATTGCAAGTGTGTGAGGAATTCTGGTAACAAGAGTGAGAGCTTGAAGTGTTGAAGGAAACTTGAGAAGTGATAACAAACTGAGAAAGGTGAGATTGCAACAAAAAAAAAAGGTTGGGTCATGAAGAGGCCCGTGTGGATACATTTTGGGAGTAGTATTGGGATGATGTGGGATATTAATACCGTGTGAAGCATTAGAAAAAGATGGTTTGTGGAAAAACAGAAGAGTGTTGGAAAGAGTGAGAAAATGGTGAAGAGTGGTGAGAAGAATAGTCGCTGAACTTGTAGAAAACTAGATTGTGGCTTTGGCGAAGCAAAGTGAAGAGTCATTTTATTAGATGAAGTTGAGAATCCATAAAGAGTAATTTGAAGCAGATGAGAGTGAAAGAGAAGAGTGAAGGAGGAGGTGCCGCTTCATGTCAACTATTTTCATTGTGTATTGTTACAGTTTTGAATTATTGTAGTCCAATGTGAATTCAATAAGAAATTTATATTTTGTTTCATTTCTTTGGTTTACCTAGTGTTTGGATGTGTTTTTGTGTGAGAAAAGGGTCTCTACCTTAATATTGTAAAGAATTGTATGATTCTGAGTTGTGTTTGAGTAGGAGGGAAAGTTCCTTTGGCATCAAACTGAGAATGGAAACCTTGGTCTACTTGACCAACTCTAGAGTACAATTAGCATTTCTTGGCCCTATTACTGATCAAAGTTTAAAGTGAATGTTGTTGAATCCAGATCCTTTGACCATTAAGGCTGTAAAGATGGTTTTAAGATGTAAGTTTGTGACCACAGGAAAAAGATACAGGGTGAATTCAGATATCATCTGTCATTTTGTTGGTTCCTTGTTGGACCTACATGCTAATAAGGACATGATTTATTAGTTATTTTTCCATTTCTTTAAACCCACTTTACTCTAGGGTTTGGATGTGAATTTTGTTGCAATGCGGCTTGGAGAGGGGATCCCTCACACTCATGGCTTGCTGCTTCCTACCATCGAGCTCCTTCCTTTCATACCAGACATCTATGAGCCAAGCTATTGGATGCACCATTTCTCCACAAAGACTGCATTTGATTTTCTCAAACATCTGTATTAGCTCATCTTAGTCAGAGATTCCAAGTGGCTTTCCCAGTTCATTACTTATGAGGACTACGGTATGTGGGTTCTAGCCCCATTTTCGTAGAATGTACATAGATGTTTAAAATGCTTACCCTATTTTGTTTTTGATAGACTAGAGGGTCATGTTTGTCATAAAGTGTATAAAATTGAAAGCCCTATTTTGATAAGTAGTTAGGGTTAGTATAATTTGTAGCGAGCTCAAGGAATACACATTCAAAGGCTAGTTATAATGTCCATTGTTTCAACTTTAAATCTGATTACTTTAAAAGACATGTGGATGTTTA